>JAFIRS010005827.1:0-48607 GCA_018342105.1 Gonioctena quinquepunctata | reverse complement strand
ACAGTCAGATCCTGATTACTCTGTTTCATCTGAAGGAGAAGCAAAAAAAAGAAAATAGATCACCAGTTAAGAAAACAAAAGGTTTAACAAAAGCCATAAACCCAAAAAAAAAAAAAAGGAAAAAAAAACGGACAAAAAATATTGAGAATTGGAGGAAAATGTGTTAAAATCAGGAAAAACCCCAAACAAAAAAAAAAGTTAAAATGGGGGTGAAAATTGGAAGTAGAAACACCTGGCAGAAAGATGCTACCAAAGCTCCAAGTGCAGGTTCAAATAAACCACCAAAATTTCGAAAGATGAAAGAAAACATCTATTTAATAATACTGAAAAGGAATGTTTGGGGACAAGACCTTTTTCGTCTCATAATATAACTACTATACAACCCATTATAGAAGGGTGAAACTAGAAGGAAACCCCTCGAACTCAACAATGCCTTCTATTTTGAGATTGGGGGAAAAAAAAAAGTGTTTGTAAATTATTTTGACATAACTTTTTAGGCATAAGTTCAAGAGTTGCAAGAACTGTTATTCATAAAATATATTGTAATATTACTGGAATCGGCAATAGATGGAAGACAGGCACCTAACCAAAAAAAAGTCCTGGTTTTAAAAAATTGAATTGGAATAATATTAACTTTTAAAAGCACGAAGTTGAAAGCCATTACGTCATTTGACAATTTGGAATATATAGGGGGGAAAAATAACAGATTTATAAAGGGCCCCAAGCAAATTCAAAAGGAAAAAAAAAATTGATGTTCAACCAATTTTTTTCTCGAATTTAATATTGTTTTTTTTCAACAAAGAAGGATCAATGCCATGTGGATATGACATCCCAGTGATAATGAAAATTGCCATGAGGGATGTGTATGAAAAAAATAAAAAAAAAAGATCTTCTCAAAAGAAAAAAGAAAACAAAAAAAAAATAGCAAAACCTACAATAATTTATGATCTAAAGCGTCATGCCCCCCCCAAAGGGGAATGTATCATCTTTTATTGACGGTTTAAAAGTTCATAATCTGACAATGCAATGTTAAAAGTAAGGCCCCCCTTTTTACGTATGGCATGAAGAGGAAGCACACCGGGGTTTTAATGAGATAAGTTCTTTTATGGAATTACTTGAAAGTCTAACAAAACTTAGGCATCGGGGAGATAAAAATAAAACAGGGGAGGATATTCTACTCAGACAACTGTGGTGGACAAAAAAAACCGTTTTGGGGTTTACATTGTATATTCATGCTGTTACTTTCCAGAATAAAAATCCATATCACAAAAATTTTTTAGTGGTGGGGCATACCCAAAATGAAGGAGACCATGTTCGCAGAGATTGAGAAAAATTTCAGAAATGTAAAAGCTTCCAATATTTGTTCCTGAGACATATTTCAACTTATTAGAACTAAGGGGAAAACAGGAAAACAATTCCAAAATTTTTTGACCACAAAGTTTTAAGATTTGAAAGATTTGAGAAAACCAAATTGGAAATGGACTAAGAAAAAAAAAAAAAAAATACTGATGGAAAAAAAGGTTAAAACGTCAAAATTTATATTGCTCTATTTAGAAAAACAATCCCACTATGTTCTTTTACAAGACCTCCTATAAAGATGATTCTCTAAAAGTGTAGATTTAAGGAAAACTGAACCAGCCAAACCAGGTCCAGAAAGTCTGACTAAGATGGATTTTCAAATATCACTAAAGAGAGCCCGATAATAAAATTGAATATCTGAAAACAAAGAAAAGAGGAATTTCAACATTATTCAAAAAAAGGAGTTATACCAACCTTTTCTTTTTCCAATAATTTTAAAAAAAGATTTAAGTCTGAATAAAACAACTTTCAGTTTTTGTTGACAACATTATTTTTGGACCTTTTGAATGCTTTTTTTTTTTTCTTATCACCCTCAGTGAAAAATTTTTTAAGCCATTTTAAAAAAATATTATTGTTTGATTGTTTCTGGGTCATCAACAACTGCTCTTATAAAACCAATTGTTTTGAAATCAAACACATTTTTTTAACTATTTTTACCCATATGCTTGTAAATGTGCCATTTTTTTTTCAAAAAATCTATTTTCACTAATATGGATTTTAAGAGCAATAGCAATATGAAAGTATATCTCATTACTGGACGTTTTAAAAAAATTGTATAACTTGAAAATATCATATTTTTTCACTACTTAATGTAAAATAAATATTTTTTCCATATATTGGTTACAGAAATTGACAATTTCAAATTTTCAAATGCCTCTTGTGAAAAATTGACGAATTAGCACTTGTGACGCTTTTCAGGGTAAACAATATAACAATTATGCATTAAAAGAGAAATAGTATATATGCAGAGATCATAATTATAGCTATTAATACATGAGCACAAGGTAAGTTACAACACATGCCAAGGCGAGTATCGTAAACGTGGAGTGTATTAATAGCCATTACATGTTTCATTGCATACACTATTTTTCTAATCACCAAAAAATAATAAAAATAAAACAAGAATTTCTGGGGTGTACAAAGATAATTATTCACTGCTCGACATACTTATAGGTACTTTTGATGTGTTGTGATTGAATGTCAATTAAAATTAAATGTCAAACAAGTATGTAGAAACATGCCACTGTATTATCCCCAAGTACGTGTTTATATAGGGCGAAAATTCGTTTTATTGGCCAAAAATCTGTGTCAAAATTAAAACCGAATTAAAATGGACAATATTTATAATTCGGTAGCAGATATTTAATTCGCTTATTATAATTGAGAGAAAAAAATTGTAATTTTTTTCCAAAATAATTTTGGATCATTAAAATACACCAAATTTCAACTCCAACATTTAATACTTTTAAAAGAAAACTCAGAGCTGGAGAACACTTGATTCTGTGGGGTCTTCAACACGTCTCCAGCATAACCTCGAATTCATTGAATTGGTATCATCAAATTTTCCATTCCATTATTCTCCAGGATTTTAATTTTTTTTCCTTTTTTTCCTAATCTTTATTTCTGGTCAAAAATCTTCTTTTTTTTCAATTTTCCTGAAATTACAAGTTTTCCCTTCTTTGTTTTTCACCATTTGGGTTTTTAATTCTTTACATATTTTATTTCAACCAATGGTTGGGAATTCAAATAAGTATATTTTTGGCCCCAAATATAGTCAATTAAAAACTATTTTGGGCCAAATTACAAACCCCAAAATTTCTTCTCTCCCTCCTATTTTATTGGCTTTGTTCCGTTTGGCACAGCCAGTACGTTTCCTCTAAAACCTTTCTGATAGTTTTTATCATGTTGCAAACCTTGATTTTATATAAATTTTATTTTATTTTTAATTTGTTTTTTAATGTTTTTTCAATATTTTGCTCCCTTTTTTCCATACCGCTTTGACTCCGCCCCTTTATTGTATTATTTTTGTTCCACTTTCAGAGCTGTAATTTTGTTAGTATGTGGACATAGGCAAAACAAAGGGGAAGGTGGGATGTCCTGATCAAAGTGGATGTTTATTGGTTACAAATTCTATTTAAAAAAACAAAAATATATTTAAGAATTAAAATATATCACAGTTTTATGCTATTATGTTCGAAAAATGTATTTATTAGAATTAAAATTGGGATTTAATATACCTGCGGATTTATATTAACGTAAACGTAGGATGTTAAAAAATGTAAAAATTATTGAATTTATAAATCAGGAACGGAATTTTTGGCATGGGTAGAAGTGATAGTGATATTCAAATAACCTACACATTAAACGAATCATAAACAGCCTGTGTTGGTTTGGATTTGTATTATATTCTAAATATTTATCTATGCTTCTGTTTTCTGTGTCACAAATGGATTATGAAATACATGAAGTATGCTTCTTGGTGCCGTGGACTGTTGTTGTGCAGTAGCATTGGAAAAGTGTTGACAAACTCGAAGAACAATAATTATGCGACTAAGACGTTACAAAACAAGACCCATAAACCGTAATAGAAAGTAGAGAATCCTACAATTTTTTTTTCAAATATGAAGACTGCTGATCCAGATAAATTTTTTTTTAAGTATACGTGAATGTCTCCAGTATTTAATGAATAATTACGTTTTGTAAAACATCACACATAATTCTTCATTTTGATTGGCCGGACGCAAGAAACGTAGTGTAAAAGATGAAAGTTGGCCAACTCTTCCGTTCCAGTCCGTTTCACTCTACGTTACGGCATGCGTTTACGTTAATTTATAAACAAGAGTACATAAATCATATAGTTGATCTTTTTGCAGTGCGTCTACGTTTACAGTCCGTCTAACTATAAATCCAACTTAAGTACCGTATGTATATCAAGGAAGGCTGTTACCCCCTTATTGATGATTTCATGATAAATATCTCCCCCATGAATAACATTGATTGGGCACTCGGAAAATTTATGGTTTAGCGTTTGAATCCTTCCACATTCACAATAGGGGTTATCTATTATTTTTATTTTTAAAAGATGTTCTTTGTTAGTGCAGTGCCTATTTTCATTCTAATGATTGTAGTAATATGTCGCCTATCTGTAAATGGATTTTTAAGGAACCAAAGTTTCCTCGGGTATTCCGGTGAATTTTAGAGTAGTTCTGCCCTTTAAGTTGTATATCCTGACTCCATTTTCGCCCAAACTCGTTAATGAGGTTATTTTTTGAAATACGGTAGCATAGCGTTTTTATCCAATTTTATATCAAGTGGGACATTAAGAGTGGTGCCAATTTTCCATGGTGCCATGTCAGCTTTCTCACTACCTTCGATATCTGAATGTCCTGGTATCCAGACAAATTCAAATTGGAAATCATTCATAGATGATTCCCAAACCATATTTTTAATGTTTACACTTATGTAATCCGAATTAGCATTGCATCTTGTGCTGTTCATTTTTTCTAGTGCGCTTTTATATTACTTTTAATTTTTTTTCCTTATGGATTGCTATAATTTCTGCGACACAGATGTTAGTGATGTCATGTAACCTTGATGCAAATGATATATATATATATATATATATATATATATTATATATATATATATATATATATATATATATATATATATATATACAGGTTCGGGTACCCCATACGACACGGTTCCTGTAAACCATACCGTTAATTTTTTCTTGAATTTCTCCATTTCATTATATGTATATTGATTAGGGCTGCAAAAGGAAATTATTTTGGAGTCTACAGGGTGGCTCAAAAAAGTGTGACATATCAAAGTTGTTTTTTTAAATGGAACACCCGTTAACTTTTGAATAGGTCAGGAAAAAATAATATGATTTCATATAAGGTACTATGTACCTAACTATAACCGTTCTCGAGTTGATTTTTTTTATGAAAATACTTGGTACAATTGGAAACTAAATTACATCGAAATGTATAGAAATCATCCCTTCGAATTCTGACCAAGCATAAAAGAGGTTTTGGGCTATTGATTTCGATAAAACCCGTTTCTCAATATCATACAGAATGTTCAAAAATCATTGTCCCTTTTTTATAATTTATGACAAAGATAACTTTGTTATTTCAAATAGAACACCCTGTATTTTTTTGGTCCGAACAATATAAAATTCAATTATCTTTCATTTCAAATTGGCGAGTAGTTTGCGTCAACACATGTTCACCTCCTACGAAAGATGAAGATGGGTTGCGGAAACTTAGGTGGCTACCTCCAAGTGGTATCGCTGGATAACGGGGTTGACAAGGAAAATCCAGTGGGAATGACCAGAAATGGTCAAAGCCTGCGGATCTCTAAGTCAATCTCAAACCAAATGCTACCACAACATGGCTTAATCCAAGGCGTCAAGCGACCCATGCCGAGGGATGGATGATACCTGAGCCAGTCAGGTATCACAAACGGAGCCTCTGGGATACATGGCGACCTCCCAGAGTAATCTGCCTTACACCTGCGCAGGGAGCACCGCAGGTGTGGACGACCCTTTCCCCTACACTCGTGGGAACAATATGGAAACCAATACGGAAAACAACCCTGGGGAACTTCCAGTTGAAGAAGACCCAACACCGCTAGCGGGTATGGAAGTCGAGGAGATTCCAGTTGAATCGCACTCGGCACCAGAAACCGCAAACCAAACCGAGGAGGGATCAGCAGATGGTCGAACACCTACTGAGAAACTCCCGGAAACAGAGAACAAGAAACTCTCTGGAGGCAGTGGCAGTTCCGCTAAACCTCCAGAAACACCTGCCCTAAGGCACGTCGCGTCAGATGTAAATCGTTTACATCTGGCGCGTACAATGCTCTCAGGAGCTGCTAGAAGACAGGTGCGGATCGCGGAGGCCAAGGTAGCTGGGGAAGAAATTAAACCCAGGAAACGCCGAAGCAACCGACGCGATCCACACCCAGAAGCAAAAACTGGCTTCACTGAACGAACTCCCAGCATCGCTGGAAGCACCAGGCAGCCAGAAACTCCGAACAAGAAGAGGGACCGCCCACAGAGAAGTCAACCCTCTTCCACGGAGAGCACTGCAAGGGTGAATAAACCTAGATCTGACCAACCAGTGGCTGTCTCTGCCCAGTAACCCAACTGAGCAGGGCAGCTATAGGAGGGTCACAAGAGGTCTGAAGATGGCTGTTGCTCTGGAGAGTTATCCAGATCACCAGTTATCAGACGACCAAGGGATTCTCCTGCAGGAAGCAATTACCGGGGAAATTTTCAAGTGTGAGCCGGGTAAGGGTCCGAACTTCAGGAACAGCTACGTCCACAAGGGCGTGCTGGTCCTGACATGCTCGGATGTAACCACCAAATCCTGGCTACTCGAAAGTATCCCCGGACTGATACCTTGGGAGGGGGCTGTCCTAAAAGTAGGGCTAGCCAAGGACATCCTGAATACCTCCAAGGTAGTGGTATGGATTCCAAAGCCATTTGGTAAAATGGAAACCAAAAAGATTCTTCAGCTCATCAAAACCCAGAACATGGGGATAGATACTGAAGAATGGCTTGTCATCAAGAGACAAGAGGAGGCCTCGGGTCTAACTCTTGTCTTTCAAATCGACGAGACCTCCTTGAAGAACCTGCAAGCCAGGGGAATGAAAGCATTCCTGGGGCTAACGCAGGTAAACTTCAAGCTAGTTAGCCGGAACAGGAACATTCCTGATGCTGCGGGCAGTTCAAGCCAACTTGCAGCATAGTATGGCTGCTACTGCAACCCTGTGCAGAATATTTGCACAGGGCAACACCGACGTGGCCCTAATACAAGAACCATGGCTAGTCAAAGGGCGAGTATCAGGCTTCGGAACATCCAAGGGTAAGCTTATTTATAATCTAAACTGTGGAAACGCCAGATCCTGCATTATTGCCAGGAATGATTTGAAAGTCTTGAATCTGATAGAATTATGTTACAGGGACATAACAGCAATCAAGACGACCTACATCAAGGATGGAGTAGAGAGGAACATAGTACTAGCCTCCGTCTACATGCCTTATGACTCAACAAGCCCTCCACCATCAGAACAAGTGAGGGCCTTGGTTAAACACTGTGAGGACCACAAACTCCAGCTTATCATCGGAGCCGATGCAAACGCCCATAACACAGTGTGGGGGAGCACCGACACGAACACAAGAGGTGAGTCATTGCTTGAATTTATTGTCTCCAGTAACCTGGAAGTACTTAATAGAGGCAATGAGCCAACCTTCGTAACCCGTAACAGACGGGAAATAATTAACATCACTTTGGGCTCTTCTTTGGTGGTTCGGCACGTCGGAAAATGGGCAGTATCTGAGGAACCTTCAAACTCAGATCACCGACACATACATGTGGAGATTGGCTATGCCAATGAACCTGCAGTAATGTGTCGGGATCCCAGAAAAACTAACTGGCCGGGGTACCGGGAGGAGCTCAGGGCAAATCTCACAAATATCAAAAATGTCAAACCTAACTCAAATACAATTCATGAAATAGAGCAAACCTCCCTAATGTTACAGGAGGCCATAATAACTCCATATCATAACAACTGCCCTTTGAAGCGCAGCACCACTAAAGGTAAAGTGAGCTGGTGGAACACCGAACTCACACCTCTTAGAAATAAAACGCGCAAACTATTTAATCGTGCGAAAAAAACTGGTGACTGGGAGGATTATTCCAAAACTCTCACAGAATACAACAAAAAAATCAGAGGGGAACAAAGAAAGTCATGGAGGAAGTTCTGTGAGGACATAGAACAAACCTCAGAAAGAGCAAGACTCCACCGCATCCTTTCCAAAGACCCCATCAATCCGTTGGGGACTCTCAAAAAAACCCAACGGCAATCACACCAAAACTGGGAAGGAAACTATAGAACTCTTGCTCCATACACACTTCCCAGGATCCACTGTCACCACAAATCAAAACCCCAGATATGAAATCCCTGCAAACCTTCATTTGAGGGCAAAAAGGGCAGACTGGGAAGTGGCTAAACGAACGGTAACTCATTCAAAAGTAGTGTGGGCAATAAACTCCTTCAAGCCTTACAAGTCTCCGTGCCCAGATGGAGTATTTCCCATACTACTTCAGAGCGGAGTTGAATATCTAGCACCAGAACTGTGCAGACTGTACAGGCTGAGCCTAGCATTGGGATGGCTACCTCAAACCTGGAAAACTGTAAACGTGGTCTCCATTCCAAAACCTGGACGGGACTCATACGACCAGGCAAAGGCATACCGACCAATAAGCCTATCGTCATTTCTTCTGAAAGGCTTAGAAAAACTGATAGATAGAGACATAAGGGAAACCGCTCTTGTAGAACGGCCTTTACATCAAAACCAACATGCCTATCTAACAGGAAAATCCTGCAAGACAGCACTTCATCAGCTTGTTTCAAGGCTTGAAGAGTCTCTAGCAAACAAAGAAATTGCACTATGCACTTTTCTAGACTTCGAAGGAGCCTTCGACAACACCTCCTTTGAAAGTATGGTCTCTGCGGCCACTCAAAGAGGCATTGACGAAACCACCTGCAGGTGGATACAGTCAAGGCTTCACAATAGCTTCACATGTTCGAGGAAACAGAGCAGGTTGAAATTTCCAGAGGTACCCCACAGGGGGCATACTCCCCCTTCTGTGGGACATGGTTGTAGATGAACTGCTAATTTCTCTGAATAACCAAGGGTATTACTCTCAAGGGTATGCAGATGACTTGGTCATCCTCATCAAGGGAAATAATACTCGAACAACCTCAGAGCTAATGCAAAATGCACTGAGGACAGTAGAGGAATGGTGTAACAGAGAGAGCCTAAGGACAAATCCGAACAAAACAACACTAATTCCCTTCACCCGGAGAAGAAACATGGGAGATCTCATACCTCCCAGACTATTCGGTGAAACATTACAAGTAGTAGAGCAGGTAAAATATCTAGGGCTGATTCGTGACAAGAAACTAACCTGGAACCCGCATCTTCAACATGTAACCAATAAAAGCAAACCTTCATGATGTGCAGGAGAGCTTTTGGAAAAACCTGGAGGCTTAAACCGAAAGCCATGCACTGGCTTCACACAGCGGTAATAAGACCAAGAATAACTTATGGCTCACTCTTATGGTGGCCAAAAACAAATCAAAGACAGGCAAAAACCAACCTTGGGAAAATCCAGAGGTTTGCCTGTCTCTGTATCACGGGTGCAATGAATAGCACTCCAACAGCTGCAATGGAAATCATCCTAAACCTCGAACCCCTTGACTTACATATCATTGGAGAGGCCAGGATGAGTGCATACAGACTGAAACAAACAAAAAACTGGAGAATCCGAACAACTGGACATACCAGAATCACTCATGTAATCAACATCGAAGAACTCGAAATGATTTCAGACTACATGATTTTCAGACTCATTCGAAAAATCATTGGAAACACGAATTGATGGATCTGGATGGGCCCCGAGTATAGAATCACAATCAACTGCGGACATAGTCTGGTATACAGACGGTTCAAAGACAGTTGAAGGAACGGGAGCAGGAATACATGGGGTAAGGCCAAGAAGGGATTACATAATACCACTTGGCAAATGCTCTACGATATTCCAAGCTGAAACACATGCTATCATGGTATGCATTCAGAAGAATCTAGAAAGTGGTTATAGGAAAAAGACATCTACATTCTATCTGACTGTCAAAGTACTATCAAAGCACTCAACTCTATACAGATGAGGTCCAAACTAGTCTGGGACTGCCTTCAGAACCTCATGGAGCTGGCAAAACACAACAAGGTCACCTTGATGTGGGTGCCAGGTCATAGAGGCATTGAAGGCAACGTCAAAGCGAACCAGCTAGCTAGACAAGCATCTGAAACGCTATTCACAGGGCCAGAACCTGCACATGGGATTAGCAAAAACCGATGCAGGACCCTGATCGACGAGTGGATAAAAAGAAGACACCAACAATATTGGGATCAAACTGTCGGGCAAATACACAGCAAAGTCATGGTAGGGCATCCAAACCGGACCCTGACGGCTGACCTTCTGAACCTGAACAGAACGAAGGCTCGTATAATAATAGGTCTGTTGACTGGACACTGCGGCCTAAGAAAACACCTTAACACCATGGGAGTACGCAGGGAAACCGTGGAGTGTAGGCTATGTGATGAAGAGGAGGAAACAGCCTCTCATATTATCTTCGACTGTGACGCCCTAAGTAGTAGGCTTTAAAAATATAACCAGTAGTTGACTTGCGGTCAGTCCTGTCACCGGCCCAGTCTGCATCAGCATATTAAACTTATTCAATCATGATTTCAGATATTGTGTTTGATTTATTGATATTTCCCCCTTTGAAATATTTTGGTTAATAACCATACCTAAAAAATGATTGATAACACCCATATCATTCATCTTGAAATTTTGACCTAATATTTCTTTTATATTATTGACTTCAGCTTCTTTTGTTCCAGCTATCAGAACATCGTCAACATAGAGTAAAATAAAAAATTTATGCAAGTCTGTCACTTTGACATATAAGCAATATTCATATTCAGATCATACAAAATATAAAGAAGTCATAACATCATGAAATTTTTCATTCCAGCTCTTTGGTGATGTTTTCAAACCATACAGAGATTTTCTTAATTTGCAAACAGTTCCTTCTTCTTGTTATTTATTTATTTATTTAGCACATAAAGCTAATTTCACATTGTCAAAGTAAAAATACAGTCACAAGTATAACAAATATATCACACTAAAGATGTAAGAAATAAATTATACAATAGAAAAACAATAGTAGAAACATTGTAATTCAAACACATTAAAACTGGGTAGGTAGGCTAGAGTAATAGTGACAATCATGTGTGACACTCGCGTAACAGACATATTTTCAATTCTTTTTTGAAACTTGTAAGAGTTCCGCAGATTTTCAAAAAATCTTCTAATTAATTGTAACGCACTATGCCTTTATGGAAAATAGATTTTTCTGAGCTTTTTTTGTTTTTTGTTGAGACTCGTATATCAGCTCTTCTTTGTGTGTTGTAGTTGTGCAAACTGTTGTTGAATACTAATTTAGATGACAGATACGATGGGGTTAATGACATTTTCATTTTATGGATTAAAATCATAGTTTGATACTCCAAGTAATGTTGTATCGAGAGCCAATTCAATGTACGTAACATGGACTTGATGGACGTGTCTTTTGGAGCATTCAATATAGTTCTCGTGGCTTTATTTTGCGATTTCTGCATCCGTCCCATCTAATTTTTTTTTGCCAGGTACAGTATAGACGAAGCAAAGGTGAAATGGGGCAATATTATCGTATTATATACTGTTTTTCTAGACCAAGGTGTTGAAGATGGTGCCACTCTAAACAAGAAGTTTATGTTTTTTGATATTTTATTGGTAATGTATGAAATGTGTTCTTTGAAAGTTAAATTTCTATCGATAATAATGCCCAAGTATTTAATCTTATCCACCATTTCCACCTCCTCCTTACCAATTTTAATCCTATGATTATTATCTTTAAACTCCGCATACTTTTTGTGGTTGCTAATTAACATGAATTTAGTTTTTTTTGCATCAAGTTTCAACAAACTACCATTAAACCATTGTAAAACATTTTCCAGCTCCGTGTTGAGTGTATCTGTTAGGGTTTGTATATCTTCAGAACAGTAATACAATAACGTGTCATCGGCAAACAAATGGATTCAACAGTTTTCAACCGAGTGAACAATATCGTTGATATACAGCAGAAACAGCAATGGTCCCAATATACTTCCTTGAGGTACGCCGTTTTTATTTAGGACTTCATTTGATATAGTGTCGTTAATTTTAGTTACCTGTTTTCTGTTCTGTAAGTAATCAGTGAGCCAGTCGAGTGCTTTTCCAGTTATACCATACTTCTCTAGTTTGATAATTAATTTGGCCCTGTCAATTGTTTCGAATGCGCGTTGAATGTCCAAGAATACAGCTCCAATCATAATATTTTTGTCGTAGTTTTCCTTCCAGTCATATAGAAAATTTTGCACAGCTGTTTCACAGCTGTGGCCTGTTCTAAAACCTGACTGGTTTGAATATATAATGTTATTTTCTGTTATATGTGTTATGAGTTGTTCATAGACTATTCTTTCGATTAATTTTTCTAGTGTTGCTAACATATTAATTGGTCTTAAATCACTAGCTTTATTGGAGTTGGAGACCTTAGGTATGGGTATAACTGTTGACAGCTTAAGGGCCGATGGAAGCTTGCCCGTTAATAATGAGGTATTAACTAGATTCAAAAGCGGTTTTTCGATGCTATCATATATCTTTTTTAGGATTTCGGCTGTTATTTAATCCGGACTACCTTTACTTGGTAAGTTATATACCGCCTTTCTCAACTCTGTGTACTCTATGAGCCTAAAGTTATCGAATTTATTGTTTGTTATTGCTATTTTATCTGTATAATCCCTTATAAGAGTGGTATCTATATCTGAAATAATCTTATCAATACTTGCGACATAAAAGTCATTTATGCCATTAGAAATTTCTTTTGGTTCGTTTATTTCTATATCTTCGATTTCAATTTTTTCCAGTTTATATTCTTTTTTCGTTGATATTATCGATTCCAAAGTTTCCCTCATTTTTTTGGAATTGTTTTTACTACCGTCTATCTTATTATCAAGGAATGCTTTCTTTTCTCCGCGTATAATTTTAACTACTTTATTCCGATTGTGTTTGTATATATCCCTATTTTGAAGAGATTTATTTTCCTTATATATTTTATAACTAGTATCCCTTTGCTTTATAGCATCATTAATTCTATCATTCCACCATTCCTGAAATCTTGGTTTTATAACAACAGTTTGTCTTGGCGCAATCTCATCTAATTTACTTATGATGGTAGAGAAAAAATACTCAAAGTTTTTATCAATATTTTGGTGCGTATACTTCCAGTTGACTGACATTAAACTTTGGTTAAGTGCTTGAAAATCGATTTTGCCACGTGTAGAGATATATTCAATGTCTTTTTTTGTTTGTTGTTGTTCAAAACCCTTTGGTTAAGAAATATAAACCAACCCCTTAATATCTCCATTGAGAAATGCACTGCAAACGTCCAGTTGGTAAATAGGTATTTTCAAAAAGTTACAAATGGTTGAGAAAAATCTTACGGAAGGTAATTTTGCTACAGGTGTATATATATATATATATATATATATATATATATATATATATATATATATATATCCAAAATACACTCACTTGTTTGTTGAAAACCTCTGGCTACAAGCCTAGCCTTATATTTTACAATATTGCCTACTTCGTCCTTTTTTTCTTTGAAAACCCATTTACAGTCAATCACTCCAACACCTTTGGGATTTTCTTCCACAATCCATGTTTCATTTTCTTTCAGAGCACCTATCTCATTTTTTATTGCTTCTTTCCACTTCGTACGATGTTCACTCGACATAGCCTCTTCATAGGTTGTTGGTTCATCTGTTTCACACATATATGTCAATAAACTTTCATCGGCACCAAGTTCATAATCATCGAACCTCCTTGGTTGTCTCCTATTTTGTCTAAAGTTATATCTCTGCAGTCTAGTTTCATCCAACACTTCATCATCAAGGTCTTGATCATGATCAATGTCCTCAATAGTTTCTTCTATAATGATTTCATTTTCACATTCATATTTTCTGTCTCCTCAGCTTCATGTTTTTCGAAATTTTCCAGTTGAACGATAGCCTCTGCTTCTTCTTCAGGAACAAGATCTTGTTCATTTTTCTTTTCTGGTAAAAATATTATATCTCTATGAAAATCCAACTTATTTTTCTGTGGAAAATAGACTCTGTATCCTTTCACTTCATCGCTGTATCCAACAAAAACACCTATTTTATTTTTTGTGTCCCAATTCAAGCGATTTTCCTTAGGAATGTGTACTGATACCCTTGAACCAAAAACTTGGAATTCTTTGAGGTTAGCTTTTTCGCCAAACCAGAGCTCATACGGAGTCTTGTTACTTATGGAACTTTTACCAGTACGATTTATAATATATGCTGCAGTATTTACTGCTTCAGCCCAAAACTTTTTATCCATGCCACTTATCATTGAACGTGCAGCTTCTACCAAAATCCTTATTTCACGCTCTGCTCTTCCATTTTGCTGTGGGGTATATACAACAGAACGTTGATGGCGAATGCCTTGTCTTTCGAGTAATTCTTTTACTTCATGATTTATAAATTCTAGACCATTGTCAGTTCTGAGTACTTTCAAGTTATTATATGTCTCTCTTTCGGATAGAGCAATAAAAGTTGCCAAGTGCGTTTCAACTTCAGACTTATTTTTCATGAAGAACACAGCTCGGTAAGACGAAAAATCGTCTTTTAACACTAGAAAATAACGAGCTCCACCAATCGATAAAGTTTCCATTGGGCCACATACATCGGCATGGAAAAGGTCAAGAATATGAGATCACCCAGTATCTTCACGAAATTTTCACAGGTGCTTCAAAACACGGTAAAAACAGTATAGCAATCGAAAATTTTGCGCGGAAAAGATAATATTAGGAGCTATGGGCCCCCGAAGGTCCATAAAGAGAGGTTATAGGATATCACTTTTGGAAATTATAAACTGATATAAACATTTTATATTTACACTAAAATAGTAACTGCACACTTTAATCAACTTTTATATAATTTTATAGAAGACATGTCAAAAATCAAATGTTATGATTATCAGAAACTTGAAGTTTATTGATATGCTACGTTGCCTATGTCACCAAAAGAGGAAAAGAAAATACTGAAATTCAATGCGTTATACATATTGAGCATATAAATGATAAATATTACAGCATGAAATAACGAACTGATATCTGTGTTTAAAATGCAAAGTATATTTCACCACGCTTCTTGATAGTGATTATAATTTTGAAAATTGAACATGAAGTTGATGTGCCGTATTTATAAAGTTACCGAACATAAAATAATGTGACTTCAGTTATTTTTTTAAGTAATCTTAAACTGGACCAAGAAACGCATTTGGATTGGATGTTTCTTGTATGCCTGGCCGAGACACGCCTTCGGCGTGTCTCGGCATACAAAAAATATCAATGATTCTTACGTAAAAAGAAGGAACATAACCTAACCTAACTTGGCTAACCTTGTTACCCAAGTTGAATGCAAGCTAATCAACCTTACAAGGCGACGCTTCGCTCCGCTCGCGAACATTTAGATCAAATCAATTTATAACGTAAAAAGAAGGAACCCATCTACCTACATACTTTAATATTAAAGAAGCGAAACCACCCTTTTTTTTACTTTAAAAGGCGGTGAAAATTTTGGGAAAATCCGGATTGGCCAAATTCACTTGAATAGTTGGCAACGTGGCATGTTCATAAAACGCCAAGATCAATGCAACCACCAATATGGGATTTTTGACAGTTCATGTGAAATTTAATGAAACATAATCGGAGTTTTTTCATATCTTTATTGTTCATCAAGTGATTTTAATATTACTCAAACGTCAAATGAGTGTCCAGTTAATAGTTTAATGCAAAAAGCTATTCTTTATATCAGTTTTCAGTTTCCAAAAGTGATATTCCATAACCTCTATTTATGGACCTTCTGGGGCCCATATCTCCTAAAATTATCTCTTCCGCGCTAAATTTTTGATTGCTATACTGTTTTTATCGTCTTCTTAAGCACCTGTGAAAATTTCGTGAAGATACTGGGTGATCTCATATTCTTGACCTTTACCCATCGGCATGAATTAGTTCTAACGTTTTAGAAGCCCTCGAGTCACTTACGGGATGAGACATTCGGGCTGTTTGCCCGACAAACATTTTTCACACACAAAGTCTTTTTCATCATCGATAAAACTTACATCATTGCATTTCAAAAAACGTTTTAAATGCTGAATGTTTTGATGTGCTAAAATATTGTGCCAAAGGCTAATGTTTTTGACAGTTTCAACGGCACAACATGATATATCACCACTGCCGTTATAATCGCCACGGGTGTGTTCTATCGTGCAAAACGGGTTAGCTCCGGAGTAGGTTTCAGAATTTTCTCGAATGAAGTCCATTTTATAAAGTTTGTTATTCCTATTTGCAACTGCACACACATGTCCTTCATTGTCCATGATTTCACACTTGTTGCTGTCCGACACCATGTGAAAATCTTTATCCAACGCACATCCGACTGAAAATAGGTTAAACTTGAGTTCTGGCACATATAACACGTTTGACAGAGTTTTTTTTACTAGTTTCGTCCCATTGAATGCCCACAATTTTACTGTTCCATAGCCTTCCACATTTAATAGGTTTCCATCACCAACTTTTACCTTTCTTATTTTCTTCACTTTAACGATTTCTCCACCAGTGTCCATACACCAATCATCGGCATTCAAGTTTTTCGGAATATCCAATAAATGCATTTGAAACTGGGGACTTGTTTTTTTTATCGGTTCTATTTTCTTCGCGACCTTTACGGAACCAACAGTTTTCCGTTTCATGTCCAGCCTTTTTACAATGGGTACAGTTTTTCATTTCTATTTTGGCTTTCTTCTTGAAACAATTTCTTGCATAATGTCCTCCTTTATGACAATAGTTGCACTTCACAGTAGGTTTTCCACCCCCTTTTTGCATGCTGTCTTTCATTTTACTTGTACTAGCTGCTAGTGCTGTGTCTCTTTCAAGGGACATTGCTCGTTCCTCTTCGATTAGCAATCTAGAAGTTAATTCTTCTAATGTTTGTTTATCTTCAGGCACTGACTCCCAAGCAGATGTAAAATGTTTATACTTATCTGGAAGGGACATCAGAATTTTTGTTATTATCATTTTGTCTGACAAAGTTTCACCTGCCTGCTTCAGTTCGTTCCCAAAATCCATGAGGAAGAATTTTTGTTGAAGTAAGTGGACACTGACCACTGATTCTTTGTCATATACGGATTTTTACTTTGACCACATTTCATTTGAAGTTTCACATGACAGTATGTGAGTCAATGGCCCCTCTTCCATCCTCGTTACTAAGAGTTCTTGGGCTTTGGCATCATTTTTTATCCACGAAGCTATCTCTGTGTCTCCGTTTGTGGGTTTTGTCTTCATGCCAGTTACAATTTCAAACAGCCCCTGACCTTTCAATATTACTGACGTCTGGAATTTCCAGACTACCCAGTTTCCACCAGAGAGTTTTACACCGGCAACGAGTTTTTGATCCATTTTATTTCTTTTTTTATTTCAGCTTACAAAACGCCGTTCTCTGCTAGTAAGTTTCCCGCCAACAAGAAATACTTGCACAGCTACTTGTTTTTTCTTCTTTATGCTTTACGAGTCTGGGCCCATAACCTGATGAATTTGCAGGGGCAGCATAAAGAAATGGACAAATCTTCTTCAGTTGAATTATTTTATTTTAACTTCAAATAACATTCACAATACACATTTGTCGGCCATTATGTTTTTTCTATTACTAACGCTAACAGTACTAGAGCTCGTCCAGTATTGAAACGACCGTTTGGTAGGTAGATAGGGGGAAAACACGAGTGGACACGATTTGATGTGGCTGCTTATGCTATGGCGAATCTTCACCAGTGGCTTGTCATGCAGCGTTTGAAAGGTCAGGTTTGTTTGATTAATAAATAGGTAGTGCAGTTATTTATTCAACTTTTACAAAAAATCCATAATCTCCGACCCCGAAAACCCCCGCATACCAATTTTGAATAAAAATCGGTCCATAATCACAAAACTCGTCCGCCAAAAACTACGTCTCGTGTTTCGCCTATACCAAATAATTTGGTACGCCTATGGAATTTCTATTAATAGCCACAGTTAGACAATGGCTCGGGCATCTTCGAGAAAAATTGGTTGTTAGGTAGGAGAAGGCCAAAGTGGTCGTTTCAATACTGGACAAGCTATACCACCATACAGCAAACAAAAAACTTGAATTTCCCTGAAACTAACTAACATAGTTGCCAGATTTACCATTGCTTTCTAACATGAACCTTTTTTTTTATTTGATTGCAATTTCTACGTAAAAACTCAAACAATGAACTCGAAGACTTTCAAGATCACTTTGTGATATTTTATCAATAGTCTCCACATTGTATTTTTTCTATGGCAAATAATGATTTGGGTTATTTACTTCAATTTTGCCTGTGTCCTCATCAATTATTTTGGGATTCAAGAAGTTTTTAACAATAGTCCTATGAGGTCCTTAACCAAAAATGGTAATCTCACATTAACACTTTCAAATTCTACATTGAGCTTATTCACCAGCTGGAGAATATAACTGAGAACAGAAAATATTATAGTGAAAAACATAATCAGTGCATCGAATTGCTCTATAATGCGGTCAATAACTGCTTGAAGTGATAACTATCTAGTTTGGACATGTTTTAACATTTTATGTGGTTTGCGATTAAAAAAACTTAACCTCAAAATATGTCAAGTCTATGATAAAAATAACGACAAATGTCTCTTGCCAATAGTTCAACACACAACTTCTAGCAAGATGCAGAAGAGCATAAACTGAACGAATGGCATACACAGCCTAAGATAAATATATGGGGAATCGTATATTTGAAAATAAATTTCAATGAGTATTGTCACCCATCATAACGTTAGTATTATCTGCAACAAACACAATCATGTTTTTGTAGATAAACCATTTTTTTCAAAAAAGGTTCAAATTACTTTAAATATGCTGCTTCCAATTTCAGCACACCCAAAAACCTCTGCATTACTTTAAAATTCTTGAATTACCTAGCAACCAAAACAAGACATTTACTAGAACTCACGTATGTGGTTTCATCAATCATTATTGAAAAAAAAAACAGTTATTTATTTCACGTGCTAAACTTGTTTTTCGATGCTCTGCAATCACCGATTTATATAAGTCCCTTTCTTTCTATGTATATTGATCTTTGCGATTTTAGAATTTGGACAAACTTCTCTGAAAAGTTTCCCCAAGTGATCTAGTGAAAGAACTGGTGAATTATGTTCTGTTATAAACAGAACTGAAAGAATTTCCGATTTCTTTATCAGCACGAAAATATTTTTTTCTCAAAGAATTTTCAACATATTCTTGATATTTGGGGTTTTCGTAGCAGCTTTCAACTTTGCCTTGTTTCAGTGTCAGGTTGTGTCTCCTAACATGAGTGATACCCCCATTTATCAACTGATGGCATACTTTGCAATAAGGCTCTTTTGTTTCAGTAGTTATGAGCCAATTAGTTTAAACATTTGTCGCTGCACTTTTTTCTCTGATTTAGATGCATTTTTAGAATTTTCATAATTCTCAGTCTCCGAGTGTTCTTTGTTATAACTATCAATTCCATCAGGTTAAATATACAGTGCTTCTCAAAAGCCCCCTCTTATTTTTGGAATGATTATACATAAACAAGTGAAATTTGGAAACTGAATATTAAAGGTTGTAAACTTCCCTACTAGTGATGATAGATGACGAAATCGTCAAAGATGACGTCACAAAGCCATTGTGACCAATACTTTTAAATGGAACCCTACGGCAAGCGACACCTCTTTTAAAAGGTATCGAAAAAACCTATTCAATGATACTAATTTTGTTTGTTTATGGCAGTTTTGGCAACTCGCTTTTAAAAACGCAAAGCTGTGATGAATTAAATCAGTTAATACTAAAATTCCAAATTCAAGCTCCGCCTCTGGATAGTTGTCAAATAAGCTGACGTTTTTGTTAGTCTCCCTAATTCGACGTTTTTGTAATTGTCCAAGTTTTTGTACATTTAATAATTTGTGTATTGTAGATCGAACGTTCAACTGTTTTAGCAGCGTTTGGTACTTTTAATATTTTTGTACATCTTAATAATTTGTTAAACTGTTGTGAACCGAACGTTTAAGTGCTTCAAGAAGCGAAATTGTTTGTGCTTTAGGTGATAAAGTAGCAGTGATCCTAATTCTTGGTGAAACTGGACAAAATATTCATGCAGCAGAACGCATTTTTAATGAGAGGTTTCCCGATCGCCCCGTTTCGAGGACTTATTTAAGGGAGCTTCTTCGTAAGTTTGAAACAACGGGTAGTATTAATGATGCGAAACGATCTGGCAGACCACAAATTTCTGATGAGAAAAAAATCGATATACTAGCAGAAGTAATAGTTAATCCTACTTCTTCAATAACTCACGTTGCATCTACCTGTGAAATCAGTCGAAGTACAGTACACAGGGTGTTGAAAAAAAACAAATTTCATCCATACAAATTAAAAATGGTTCATCAACTCTCAGACGACGACCAAGACCGAAGACTAGAATTTTGTGAAAATATGGAAACTAAAATTAACCAACAGCCAGACTATGTCAAAACAATTTGTTTTAGTGACGAAAGTACTTTCTATCTAAATGGAAATGTAAATACACAGAATGTGAGGTATTGGAGTGACGCAAATCCTCACCTGTTTCGTGAAACACATACCCAATTTCCCCAGAAGGTGAATGTTTGGGCAGGTATCCTGGGAAACCACATCGTTGGGCCTCTTTTTTTAAATACTCATTTAACTGGTGAGGTTTATCTGGAGCTGTTGCAAAACGCAATAGATCCGTTAATCCTTGAAATTTTGGAAGATAATCCAGATGAATTCGGCAATTTGGAAATAACATTCCAATAGGATGGTGCTCCTCCACACTATTACGGTGCAGTAAGACGGTATTTGGATGAGGAGTATCGTGGTAGATGGATTGGACGACGAGGTTCAACGGAATGGCCAGCTCAATCACCGGACCTCACACCTTTGGATTTTTTTCTGAGGGGGGTACCTTGAATCGAAGGTTTACGCCACTGAACCTGACAATATTGAAGTTTTAAAACAATGTTTTGTTGCAGAATGTGAGGCTGTTTCCGCAGACACATTTGCAGAAGTACGAGAAGAGTTTAAAAATAGGATATTTCACTGTCAGGAAGTAAATGGAGGTCACTTCGAGCAATTTCTTTAAGTAGATACTGATTCTTAAATCTGTAATTAATATCATACTGAATGGAATTTAAATTTTAATGTTTACTAATGAGCCATTAAAACTGCCAAACACAAAGAAAATTAGTATCATTGAATAGGTTTTTTCGATTCTTTTTAAAAGAGGTGTCGCTTGCCGTAGGGTTCCATTTGAAATTATTGGTCACAATGGCCTTGTGACGTCATCTTTGACGATTTCATCATCTATCATCACTAGTAGGGAAGTTTACAACCTTTAATATTTAGTTTCCAAATTTCACTTGTTTATGTATAATCGTTCCAAAAATAAGAGGGGGGAGGGGACTTTTGAGAAGCACTGTATAGTTACACTCATGCTTCCTGAAAATAGCTGAAATACTTTTCTTATGTGCTTTTGCCTCCTGAACACGAATCTGGAACATTATTTTCTCGAGCAAAAATCACTCAAATTGCCTCCTTCTTTCAAACAGCATAAACTACAAACACTAAATCACTCATTTTCGGCAAAATTTGGCAGAAAATACAGCCGGTTCTATCGAAACAATCCTCCTTCTTTTTACTTTTTATAAGTAAACTCACCTTTCCATCATTCGATAGGCGAAAATATGAGAAACTGAAGGAAAAGCGGAAGGATCTTGATTTGTTGAAAATATAAACAGGATGTTCATAAAATCAGATGTGGAATCATCTGCAACTGAAAGATAAACTTTAGTCACTATCTTCCATCGTCAAGATAACCTCTTGTGGGGTATTCATGTTGAAAAGGGAAACATTCTCAATTGAATATTGATAGAAAGATTTTTCTGTGAATTGAAAAATCCACGATTAAAATGAAGTTATTTTTTGTGAATGTCTAACAGAAAACAACTACTTCCCCGGCTAAAGCCACGCTGGACATTGAACTACATCTGATAGATATTCTGAAAAGGCCCTAACTCAAAAGAAAAAATCTGAAATTGAAAATTTGCATTTTCATTCAGATAGTTATTTGATTTTCTATTCCAGTCTTAATTAAGAACTCATAAAGATGAATGAGGCAAAGAAGAATGTTTTCCAAAAGAGAGTACTCACCAGAAATCATTCGTAACATTGACGCAGGAGAGACATCGCATTCAATTGAGAATGTTTCCCTTTTCAACGGAAGGATCTTATTCTCAATAGCACATTCGTCCTTTGTTCCAATCCAATTTCTCTTTTCTATTACATATTGTACATTGCAGGCAAGAGTTTTGCAGTCCAGAGCAGGCAGGAGTTTTGCTTTAGTCTACCCAATACTGCTTCCATAAAGATATGTTGCTTATACCTCGAAATAATTCAAATTTGCACTTTTCAGGGTAGAAAAAATTCATTGCAGAAACGTTTTATTAGTTGGACGTTGAGCTGTGAAATAACTTCCAACCAATGTCCAACACATAACAAATGGATTTGGAATGTTTGCCGTTTGACTAATGAGACAGCACAGAGCACAGCACAGGACAGTTGAATATTGTTCATCATCAAGACAGATTATACACACAGATAGGAAGCTCCGCTCATTTCCTCTGTTGTTTGGTTTTGGCGCTTCATCAACAACTACCTGAAGTACTTCTAATTGATTTTCTTCAGTACATAGTGTTTTGGTACGATCATTTTTATATTTACTGTCTAAATACCCTGTCTGTTTTAAATTAATTGAAATTCTGCTTACAGTTGACTAGTGAACTTGTGTGTCTGGATGTCGTTCATTGCAAATATCTGCTGCTTCACGCACTGGTTTAGAGTTATCTCCACATATTAATACTAATTCTGCCTTCTCGGCTAATGTTAACTGTCTTGGAGGGGGCATTTGAAATCAAATAAACGAACAATAATTATTCAAGAATGAAAAATGAATTACACCAAACTGTCATAATGTTTACTTTTAACCCTCATTTGTTTTTTTCCATAACCGCGATTATTCTAGTAGGATTTCATGTTTGTCGAGTTTTTTAATATGCACATTATCATTACTACTGTTTTACATTGTTAAAAATATTTTTTGCGAAATTTTGAAGTTCAATATCGTTGCAACAAACATGAAGTTTGTGATTTCTGAAAAATAAAAAATCCAAGTTAATTTTACAAATATCCTTGAATTTGAATAGAGTTATGCAAAATTGATTTGGATTAGTTTGTGAAATTATTAATGTCAAGAAAATTCTTGGGCCATGTTTTGGTATCCATGCATAACTTTTAATTCTAAACAACTTTTCTCAATAACATTTTGCTGAATTTTCAGAAATAAGCGTACTTTGTACTCTTGTACAATTTTTATATTTTTTGACCTACTCTGTATGCTGTTTGACTTGCAACGATTCTAAGTGCACCTAATATGATTATCGCACATGCAATTTTCGGCAATATTTTTGTGTTGGTTGTGCAATTAATTTAAAAAATTCCCATATGTTGCACACTTAAATGATATATATATATATATATATATATATATATATATATATATATATATATATATATAAAGGGTACCTTGTAACCTCAAAATCGGAAACTCAAACAACGTTGTCACCTCATATATTTATATTTATATATATATACAAGCTTATTCTATTTGGGGTTGCAGTCAGGTATAGGGCTGATTAGGAAAACTCTTTGGTATCCGTCAAGCTTTCGGCAATCTTTAATGCCTTCCTCAGGACGACTACAATGGTATGGATTACATTATGATATTATATATTGTTTGTCTACTTACTAACGTGAGATTGATGTAAAATTAGCACATTAAATGAACAGAAATTCATGAAAGATGAAATAAATTTTGACAATGACAACTTTTTTTTTAATCAATTCAAAATTAAGGCGGAAAATTTTGATCACAGGGCGATATATCTTTTCTTCTATTCATTTCTAGCAAATAAGTATAGGTTTGAATCATTCAAAGAAGGTTCATATAAAAACGTTCCTCAGGCTTCAAGCCATGAACAAAACAACAAACATGTTAGTTTCCAAAAATGTAATGGCAATACATAATTATTGCTTTTGATAAGATGAATACGTGTATGAAATCATTTCTGGAACACCATACATGATACTATAAAATTCATCCTATAACATAATGATAGTTCTCCTGATCACATAATCTTTCTTTCCAAACAATATATCCCCATTTATTGTGGTCATATAAATATAAAATATCATTGTCTCAGACATTATTGATGAAAAAGGCCCAAACTATTTTTATTCAAATCTACGGCACAGCATAGTTACCTTGATACTTTCTCGTGCCTTCTCAGTTGGAGAAGAATAGTTTTTGAAATCGAAACAATTGACCCCATTCAAAAACTGATCGATTAATTCCTGATGACTTTCAATCATTCTACTAATGACATAAAATCGGAAAACTGTGATTAATTCAGGGTCGATGGTTTAGTTATTTCAGTTCACCATGTGCATTTTATTTTGTAAAAAGTGACATTTTTTTTTTAAATATTCCATTATTGAAAGCGTAACATTTAGCTGTACAAGATATATAATAGCAGATGTGGAGTCTTCTGCGACTGAAAGACAAACTTTAGTCACTATCTTTCATCGTTCAAGATAACGTCTTGGAAGGTATTCATGTTGAAAACGGAAAAATTCGCAATTGAAAATAGAAAAAAAAGATTTTTCCGGAAATGGAAAATTCTACAATAAAAATGAAGCTATTTTATGGTAATATCTAACAGAAAACTGCTACTTCCCCGGCAAAAGCCACGCTGGACGTTGAACTATATCTGGAAGATATTGTGAAAAGACCCTGACTTGGTCTTTACCAATATTCTTATTTCAAAAACGTTAACTTTACAGATGTTTAGTGGTCAAAATTTCAAGACAAGGAATGTCGAGCACTCCACGTTTTTAATTACATTCATTCAAAAAATTACATTAAAAATGATTTTTTACTTTTTCATTCATGATGAAATAAAAGAGTATTTTTTTGTTTTCCAATTGGACCTATAGGTAATGACTCTTGATACTCTTCATTGGATAACAAATAAAACACTGCATGTTCTTCAGTGCAGATTTTGGTGAAATACTCGATATATAGAATTTGATTAGCGCTTCAACACTTGAAACGATCACTAATGATCATGCTTGTTTCTCAAAACGGCTGCAAAATTTTAAAGTAATCCGACGTTTAGAAGTGGGTGAAAATTAAGTAGCAAGATTTGATAACATACATATATTCATATAATTCATACATAGTTACAGGTCAAGCTAATATAAAACATTTTATAAGTAGTGCGGTGCTACACCATGTCACGTATGCCATTATATGTCCCCTAAGTTTCATATCGGGGCTTTATTGAACAACTACCATAGGAGTACAAAAAAAATGGTCCAGATCATCGTTGTTTGGTCGCCATATTGAAAAATATCCGCCAAACTTTTTTTCTTAAAAATATATCTCCGTAGGGGGGACAGATTTTAATTTTAAAAATCTCATTTCAATCTTTTTTTGAAGTCAAACAAGTTCTGCAATTTAACATTCCTTGTTAAATACGTAGTTTCTGAAGTATAGCATAATTAAAAAATGGAATAATGCACAATGGTCCCAAATGGTAAAAAGCAGGCCAAAAGTTAAGCTATTGGTCAATCGACTTGTCACTTTTTAATCGTGGGTTTTTTGGGTCGCTGATTATGAATTTATTACTATTTTTGAAAATACAAAATGGCTGATCCAATGTGGCCGGCAGCTTTTCAAAAAAATCGCTTGATTTCAACGAAAACTATTGTAAAGTGGTTCTTAGGTCTCTGATTACAAATTTGTGTTTTTTTTCCAATTAAAAAATGGCTAACTCAATATGGTGAAAGGATTTTAGAAAAATTTGCTTGATATCAACAATATTTAGTATAAAGGGTTTTTTGGATCGCTAATTACGAATAAGTGTAATTTTTCGAAAACCCAAGATGGCGGATCTAAAATGGTGATCAAATAAAAAAAAAAAACTCGTTCGATCTTAGCTATAGTTAGTGTAAAGGGATTTCTCTGTTCGCTAATTACAAAATATACTTTTTGCTCCTGAAATCAAATTTTTTACTTGCACCTTGAAATACACCATTGCATATATAGTGGTCTCAAATAGTCAAAAGCTAGCCAAAAGTCGAAAAATATCGGTTCAATATCGGCGGCTACCTGGAACTCCAAAGTTAGGTATTCCTGATCTGTTCGTGGGATTTAAAATTATCAAGAATATTTTTTCGCGTGTTAAGGGTTAATAATTTCTATTATAATTGTGCGTTTTCAATTGTGCTTGATGGAGGGAAATCCGAAAGGTAGGTATGTACATCATTTTTAATTAACATAACCTTACAAATTCGTCCTTTTTAATTATTTGTTAAGGCCTTGAATAATTATTATTGCTTGAATTCATCATGTTTAACTGTCAGTGTTATCAATTGGGTGAGAAAATGGGCGTTATTGTTAACTTTTTTATGTTGGGAAAACATTATTGAATCAAAATACCTAAGAGTTGGATACGGAACGGTACGGATGATGCGACTTTGATTTGGATAAAAAAATCACAGATTTGTAATCAGCGACCTGAGAAACCCCTAGTCACTAGTTTTTGTTAAGATCAAGCGAATTTTTTTTAAAGCTGACCATCATATTTGATTAGTCATCTTTTTTTAAATGATAAGAAATTCGTAATCAGCGACCTAAAAACCCCTTCATACCAATTATTGAAATCAAACAATTTTTTCTAAAAGCCGTTCGCCATACTGAGTCAGTAATTTGCATTTGAAATCTCGAATTTGTATTCAGCGACCCTAGAAACCTCTTTACAGTAATTTTCGTTGAGATCAAGCTAGTTTGTTATTAATTTTAGTCGATATCTATCATTATATGATTCATAACCAGAATGTATTTAAAAAAGGTCTTTGTTCTTTACATGTTATATTATTAGTATAGTTGAAATAGATGTACCTACTTCTCCCTGTGAGAATACACCGAAAATTGGATCAAATTGATGGAAAATATGTATTTCAATTATACCAAATGATAGTGAATGATATGAATCTCAAAAACGGAAACTCCAAGTCCTTGTCACTTCATATAACGTTTGGTCCTCCGTTTTCGGAGGTGACAACGTTTCACTCATCTACAGAAAAAAATATTTCGCCATACATTACTGGCTTACTGACGCTTTCATATAAGGTTCAGCTGTCACTTCCCGAAATTGGAAATAAATATTGGTGCGAAATATTTGTCACTTTCATTTGGATAAAAGTTTTTGAGACCGTACAGGATGTTGCGAATTCGCTTCCCACTAGAAGTATCTCAGAAATGGTTAGAGGAATCCAGCCATCAGTAAAATGGTATAGCCAAGTTCTGGAAGTCCTTGCTGAATAAGCTAAATTAAAATTGCCAAAAAAATTTTTTTTTTCAGTTATCTGAATTTTCGTTATTTTCCGAGCCTATTACTGGAGATTGCAAAAACGGAAAGTTCTTCGTTATTAAACCCACCCCAAAAAAATTCCAACAAAATTATTTCAATATTTAAAACTGGAATAATCTTTGATAAATTATTGAATTGTATTAGAAGAGTACAGAGTGAAACTACTGAAAGGTAGTTGAACAAAAAATATATCCTCAAAAGGAGAGAAATAAAGATACTCGAGAACGAGGGCCAAGCCTTGGTTCCAGAGAAGAGTGTTCGATAACTAAAAATATTCTGGATAATTTTCCAGAGGAAAAGTATAGTACTTCAAAACCCAAAATATTTTGGTGATTTGTCACAGAAAAAATAAAGTGTTCTATAACTATACTGAGAGTGTGACCACACTTCTTGAAAGTGAACACGATCAAACTCTCAAATAAAGATAAAAGTTAAGAGAATTCTTCCAACAGAACAAATGCCCGAATACTAGCAATCTACCTTGACATACAAATATATGTGTTTATATATTCAATGTTATATATCGATATAGAGGGTGGAGAATCCCCTTTGTTTAAAGGTAAGCCCGATATTTCTCTCAAATGGAGAACGATCATTGCTCTGGATATTAACAAATCCTCAGCACTTATGTGCTCAAGAACCTCTTCGATACGAGGAAAGAATGAGCAGGAAGGGAATCTATCTCTGGGATACCCTCGAGATAAGAATCTACTAATGATTGATTGAGTTTAAGGTGGTAATCATGAAATTTAGAAAATTGTCATCGATATGTTTTGCAGGAAAAATATAGGCACGAAGACACTAGGAGATTGAGTACCCTGTGACTTATAAAAAGCATAGCAACAATTCACTCAGGTTAAAGCATTCATTTCCCAGAGGGAAAATTATATTATAATCTCAACAAGATTGGAACAATAAAGAAATAAATGATTACCTGGGAATCATCCTCTGGGAAGGATAGTTCTTAGATATCACAGAATAATCAACTCAGCCCTTCGCCCCTGGAAATCTCCTGGTAATAATCATAAGGCCTCGGTCAGGAAGGTAGGCCTCGGTCAGGAAGGTAGGAATATTAAACCCACCCAAAAAAAATTCCAACAAAATTATTTCAATATTTAAAACTGGAATAATCTTTGATAAATTAGTGAATTGTATTAGAAGAGTACAGAGTGAAACTACTGAAAGGTAGTTGAACAAAAAATATATCCTCAAAAGGAGAGAAGTAAAGATACTCGAGAACGAGGGCCAAGCCTTGGTTCCAGAGAAGAGTGTTCGATAACTAAAAATATTCTGGATAATTTTCCAGAGGAAAAGTATAGTACTTCAAAACCCAAAATATTTTGGTGATTTGTCAGAGAAAAATAATAGTGTTCTATAACTATACTGAGAGTGTGACCACACTTCTTGAAAGTGAACACGATAAAACTCTCAAATAAAGATAAAAGTTAAGAGAATTCTTCCAACAGAACAAATGCCCGAATACTAGCAATCTACCTTGACTTACAAATATGTGTTTATATATTCAATGTTATATATCGATATAGAGGGTGGCGAATCCCCTTTGTTTAAAGGTAAGCCCGATATTTCTCTCAAATGGAGAACGATCATTGCTCTGGATGTTAACAAATCCTCAGCACTTATGTGCTCAAGAACCTCTTCGATACGAGGAAAGAATGAGCAGGAAGGGAATCTATCTCCGGGATACCCTCGAGATAAGAATCTACTAATGATTGATTGAGTTTAAGGTGGTAATCATGAAATTTAGAAAATTGTCATCGATATGTTTCGCAGGAAAAATATAGGCACGAAGACACTAGGAGATTGAGTACCCTGTGACAAATAAAAAGCATAGCAACAATTCACTCAGGTTAAAGCATTCATTTCCCAGAGGGAAAATTATATTATAATCTCAACAAGATTGGAACAATAAAGAATTAAATGATTATCTGGGAATCATCCTCTGGGAAGGATAGTCCTTAGATATCACAGAATAATCAACTCAGCCCTTCGCCCCTGGAAATCTCCTGGTAATAATCATAAGGCCTCGGTCAGGAAGGTAGGAATTGTCCACTTATCTGGTACCTGAAATTTTCTTAAGCGTAGAAACTGTCCAAAATAAACGTTGAACTCTCGTTTACAAGATTTTGCGTAAGCCTTTTAAATATGCAACATAACCCAAACATGAAAAATTTTAATCTTTGAAAAGAAAAAAATGTTATTAATTTAATTAAAAATTTTTAAAAAAAAATGCCAAAGTTTATGGAAATTACGAGAAATATTATTCAAATACAAAAATACTAAAAATAGGCAACAATTAGGCAGTTCAAAAACTAACGGATGCACAATGATGATGCAAGAAACAGAAAATTCTAAATTTCTAACCTCTTAGACATGCCCTATGATTATACTATCTGCATAGATATAATCTCAGGTAAACAAAAAATAAACTAATGAATAAGCAATTCAATAAGCAATAATAGATATACTCAACCAATTATTGGATTCAAAATATTCAGGTAATTACCCACAGAGATAAGATATGCAACACACCCGTTCCCTCGAAAGGCCAAAAATCAAGAGAGCGTTACTTTCTTCAGTTTTCCGAATCACAGGTTTTTAGTTTGGCAGTGACTATTGACTCAGCGCCGGTTTATTCAGCGGATGGCGAAATAGGGTGAATTGATTCGACTGAATATTTTAGGATAGAACGAAAAATTCGTTACAAGTTTACAAGACCTTTATGATGATACATTTTAAACCATACTTTCTTCTTGATATGTTATAGATAGATAGATAGATAATTTTATTTCCTTGTTTAACATATACAAGTATAATAGTATATTACACATTGCCATGTAACAAAGAAAACGTCACAAAACAGAACAGAAAGTTACATAAATAAATTAGTCACTATAATATAATGTAAATTCCAATTATTATAGATATAATATATATAAAACATACATATGTATATAGAACACAACAACGAATATGAGTTAAAATAGCACTAGTTGTCAGCGAGCGAATCACTTAGTGATTCACTAAACTCGTTTATCTTGTAGGGAACCATGTTGATAAGATGTTTCCTAATTTTATTTTTGAAAGATTCTAGTGGTAGTTCCCTTGTTTCACGAGAGAGCAAATTGAAAAGGGGAATACCTATAGATTAACTTTTTTCCAATCTCTTCCTACTAGGCACGATGTTATGTCTGTTGCGGGTGTGGAAGGTGTGAACATTAGAGTGTGTCGTAAAAGTAAGTATATTTTTTTTAACGTGTATCAAATTTTCATAGATGATTTGAGCAAACAGTGTCATAATGCCGAATTTTTGAAAGAGTGGTTTGCAGTGTTCATCATAGTTAACCCTTGCAATGCTACGTACAGCAGCTTTTTGTAATAAGAAAACTCTCTGTAAATTTGTGAAACTTGCCTTTCCCCAACTCAGTAATCCATAGCTCATTACCGAGTGGAACATCGCATAGTATGATGTTAGGGCTGCTTCTTGGCTAACAGTTAATGCTATTGCGCCGACTGGCGTACACAGATCTTGCCAGCCTTCCACACACGTGACTAATATGTGTGTTCCAAGAAAGGGGTGGATCAAGATGTATTCCTAGAAATTTAACTGATTTCGTGTTGGAACAAGTATGGTGGTTTGAAAATAAACATATCTCTGTTTTAGACTCATTCAAAAATAGTTCATTGTCATAGAACCACGCTTTGGCATGAGCAGTAGTATGTGCTGAAATTTCATCAATATCTGCACTTTGTTCAACTTGAAGAGAAAAGGACGTGTCGTCAGCATATAAGATCGTCATTAAGTTACGTTTGATAGTGATAGTGTGTCCTGTCCTTACCTAGTTTTTAATAAGGCATCTTCAGTCAATTTTACTTTCAATATGTTGTAATGTTGCAGGCTGTTTTCATGATCTCCTCTTGTTTTTGTGTTTATTTTACTCTTACTTTTATTTAATGAACTTCTAGTCTAATATTATATTATTGCTTTGTCAACAGGATGTAACATCTTTGGACAATAAAAGTATATCATCTCTATATATATATAATAATAATAAAAAAGTTTATTGAAGTACAGATGTATGAGATACAATACAGCACTGGTTACAACTTCAAAAGGCAGAAAATTGGCAAGCCATTTTTTAAATCTGCCTGTAAGTGAATCAAGACATAATATTCTTTATCTTCTAATATGAACTAAGCTAAATAATAAATAAATAAATAGTAATACCAATAACCATAACAATACAATAAACTAATTAGCACAACATAAAGAATAAGATACATCAATGTTTTTTCTTTGTTCAACAATCAATAGCTTTTTTAAGTGGAATTTGAAATATTTCAGTGTCACTAGATCAAATAGTCCTCTATGCAAATTCAATAGAGTCGGGGCACTATATTCGAAACATTTATTAAACTTGACTGTTATGCCTTGGAATTGTATAATACGAGTATTCACATTGTGTACTGAAATGCGCTTTGAGAGTAATTCATAAAGATAATTAGGAATACGACAATGGACGATTGAGTAAATAATGGAGCCATACAGTAATGTGAATCTGTACTCTACTTTAAGAATTTTCATCTCGTTATAGAATGGGGTAATATGATTTCTCCTCTGAATATATAGATTAACATACCTTGAACAGTTATTTTGGAGAACTTGCAAATTATTTTTCATTCTCTCGTTTAGGTACAGATAATAGACACTAGAACCGTAGTCTATTTGTGTTAATATTAGAGAATTTACTGAGTTCATTTTTGTATGTTGTATGTTATATCTCCATAATGACTTGAATTTAAAATAGCAAATTTTCAGTTTTCAGTTTGTTTAAGACACGATTTTCAAAAGTAAGGTTTATTTTCCTATCAGTCAGCTTCTTTATATTTTCGAATTAAAGGAATCTCTGTATGTACACGTATCAGCCAAAAGTTTCGGGCGCTGCATACGGTAAAATGTTTATATGATGCTGCCGGTCTCGAACTTTTGACAGAGCCTGTACACTCTGAATGTCCTGCACAAATCAAACCTTATGCAAGCATAGGTCCATTACACGTATAGAGACCGCGCTGTAATCGTGGCAACGCTGATTGATACTAATGCTTCTATTTCACATTCCCGGACTTCATCACGTGCATTTCACCGCAGTGTACAGTGTTGCCAGTTCATCGCAACTGGTCCTGTTTTCGTTCCGTATAGAATAAAATTAATATTTTTCATCAATCAATATCTTCAAAACTAAACGGTCAAAATTCCTTTTTTTTTATTAATCCCACAATAGTACTGCATAAAAGATTGGTTTGAAAAAAATTTTAAGATTTGTTCAGCGTCTATAATAAAAAATGTGAACAAAGTCCTATCTATTCACGTGTTAGGTATAGGCATCGCGTTCATATCATACTAAAATTTCAGTCAATTCCTAAGATTTGACCAAAACTACAGAAATACCTTAAAACCCATGGAGATTTAACAAAATCTTTATTGTATAATTTACATATGTTATGATGTGAATGAGAACTCTGGTCAATTTACAAAAAAAAAACAGATTTTTATTCAGAAAAGGTCCTGAATAAACAATCACTTCACACTCAACAAATACCACGGAATAATAAGGCATCAGATACGTTTTAGCATCCAGAGAAAGTGTCGGGACATATTTTTATTTTCAGGTTCAATATGTCATGAATGATATAATTTAAATCTGGGATTTTTGAAATTCTAACAGAATAATCACATTATCTGTATAAATTAATAGTAACACAGTTGCTAGCTCCAAAATAGTACCCCAAATACAAGGTTGTCTTTTCATGATTTCAAAAAATAGTTTTTAGTAAAAATCAATTTTTGACTGGTTGATTATAATTCTCAGATGTGAAAAATAAAAATAATCTATTTATCAAGCGCTTAGAATGAATTTTTTTTTGGGATATAATATAGTTTATTTACAAGATTACACTTTTTTATTATATATATATATATATATATATATATATATATACATATCTCTTGAACCTCTAATTAATATATTTTTATTATATATATATATATATATATTAAAATATATATATATATATATATATATATATATATATATATATATATACTACATATCTCTTGAACCTCTAATCGTAGATCCACATTTGTGTCATTGAATATATATATAATATATATATATATATGTGGATCTATGATTAGAGGTTCAAGAGATATGTAGCAATAAAAAAATTAAATTACGAAAGTACAAGTACAATTATTTATCTTTCTTTAAACAACATTTTCATTGGAATTGCCTTCCTCTTGTATGAATTCTCTTATGACGCAACAATGTTTTTTTTTAATTATAATCTGAATAAACTTTGCAGTGAAATAGTTTTTCCCCTGTATGATTTCTTTCATGATTCGAACGATTCCCTTTGTGGTGTTAAACAACTTCAAACAAATTCAACATTGAACTGGTTTTCCACCTGTATGAATTCTCTCATGACTCGTAAGATGCCCCTTTTGGTTAAAAGATTTCAAACAAATCTTGCATTGAAATGGTTTTTCACCTGTATGAATTCTCTCATGACGCTTAAGATCACCCATTCGGTCAAACGATTTCAAACAAATTTTGCGTTGAAATGGTTTTTTCCCTGTATGAATTCCCTCATGACGCTAAGATGCTCCTCTTTTTCAACAATTTCAAACAAATTGGGCATTGAAATGGTTTTTCCCCTGTATGAGTTTTCTCATGTTTCTTTAAACAATTTCAAACAAATTGTGCATTGAAATGGTTTTTCCCCTGTATGATTTCCCTCATGTTTCGTAAGATGCGCCTTGTAGTTGAATGATTTCAAACATATTTTGCATTGAAATAGTTTTTGCCCTGTATAAAGTCTCATATGTACCCTAAGATCCGATTTTTGCTTAAGCGATGTATCACAAATTTTGCATTGAAATGGTTTTTCCCCTGTATGAATTCCCTTATGACGCTTAAGATGCTCCTTCCGTTTAAACAATTTCAAACAAATTGTGCATTGAAATGGTCTTTCCCCTGTATGAGTTCTCTCATGTTTCGTAAGATTCGCCTTGTGGCTAAACGATTTCAAACAAATTTTGCAATGAAATGGTTTTTCACCTGTATGAAGTATCACATGTACCATAAGATTAGACTTTCGGTTAAATGATTTATCACAAATTTTGCATTGAAATAGGTTTTTCCCTGTATGAATTCTCTCATGATACAACAATGAGTCTTTTGCTCTGAAACTCTTTAAACATATTTTGCATTGAAATATTTTTTTCCCAGTATGAGTTCTCTCACGATCATTGTCTTTTTCCACAGCTGTTTCATCCTCTTTTCTATTTTGTTGAGGCATTATTTCGTAGTCTAAAAAAAAACGGAGAAATATTTACAAAATACACATTGAGAATACATCATGAAGGAAAAAATAGTTGAATGGAAAAACAAAAAATATGAAGAAGGTTCTACATTTTTAATATAAAAATTCAAATCTTCCATGAATGAATTCATTCCACTAATCTCTGAAAGTTTGTATGGTCAAATGTTTTTACTTATAGTAAAGATATGTATCTTTTTGTTTGTACTCTATTTAAATACCACCTTACCTTTTGAAAGTACATGAGAAAAGTTTGGTCCAATTTCTGTTCCAATTAATATATCAGTAACCTTAGGGTAAAACCCATTTTCATTTACTCCACGTGATTTTTCCACACATATGTCAGGTTTGACATCATGGTAAATGACATCAATGTCATCCTCTATTTTGATTGTCTTCATTTTGGATTCTGCATTATTTGTTAACGAATCGTCATTACATTCCGAGAGATCTTCACTCTTTAATATAACTCCATTATTAAAATGATTGACTTTGGATTGTGACAATTCACCAGCAAGACCATTGAAATTTTCATTTTTCCAGAAATCTGTAATTCAAGTTCAGACTGTAACACTGTCTTTAATCAACCAACACAGAAGCAGGTTACATAAGAATATTTTTAAAGCTCCCAAATGAAGAACCTTAAAAACGTTGATCGAGTGCAGGTAAATTCTTCTCAGAGAATCTTATTTGGAAAATATTTTGTAATGCACAGATTTTTCCCAAAACTTACTATTTTTTTTCCTCATAGACAAGAAGTGTATTCGCGAAAATAATTGGCAATTATGTCAAAGTACAGTTTTCAGGAGATATACTGACTTTACTTTAAAGAACAAGATCAATTTGACTCTCTTATGAGCAAAAGGAGAGACATATGGTCCGGTTACTGAAAGCTGATATAAAATTGAAAACGTCACCTGCATCGAAACCAAATTGAAAAATATCCATTTTTATTCAAATGAAATGGCTTGCAGTTCATTTGGAGAATCAAAAGTCCACCGGTTTTTTTCCTCACGAATCACACTTGATAGTTGTTTTCTATTTTTATAATCATATATATAATACAACGTGATTTACGGAGGCCAAGTATTAGAGGTGTTTCAACTTCCAAATGTCCGTTCTACCTAAAATATGTTTAGACCTAAAGCTATACAGGGTGTGCCAAAAGTCGGTACCAACTTTCTTGTTGTAAATGGACACCCACTTTTTTTCACATCATTCGATTGGCTTTCTAATTCTGAGTTTAGGCAACCTAAGTTATGTTAACTTATTAATTATAGTTTTTGACATATGTCGATTTTCACCCTGAATTTTTTTTTTTCCAAATGGTGCCAGAAAAAAGGAGGTGCCATTTGAAAAAAAAATGATTTTGTCAATGCAAGATTTGGGACAAAATAGGACATTGAAGGGACATCAGGAGTTAGCCTGAACTTCGAGCCAACTGCTCCACAATTGTGGTTTCCTAATTTGGAACAGTTTGCAAGATACCAATTTTTTCATAAACTACTACACCGGTCATTTTTTTCAGAGAAATTCACATATTTTAAAAACTGTAATAGAGGAGTTAACATAACTTAGGTTGTCTAGACTCAGAATTAGAGGACCAGTTGTACCATGTGAAAAAAAATTTAGGTTTCCATTTAAGGTATCTCTATATCAGCCAAAAGCTTCGGCCGCAGCGTACCGTAAAATCCAATGCAATAAAAAAGTCCGAAACATTTTTTTTTTCTTCATTTGAATTAGCAATTTTTGGTTAAACAGATTGAAAATATTGTGGTTGTTTTCATTTGAGCATGCGCGAATTTATACACTAAGAACTAATTGAAAAGTGCATAAACAGCATAAACTTCTTAGGTATAGTCCTAGTTATTGATAGATAGATAGATAGATAATTTATTGGTGTTTTATACATTCAACAGTATTTACACAAGTCAATACATACATATTTATAAATTAACATATGTCAGGCACCTTATAATATTTACATAAACAAAAGATGCTTACAATTAAAAAAACAAGGTTTTTATATAAAAAATATTTATATCTTATACAGTACCCTTGAATTATGACGTCATACACATTTAAAAACAAAGCAGTAAAATTTAAAATTGGAAATTATAGAACAACAACAAATGTCTATATGGTTAAAGAACTTATATCACAGTGCAGGAATTCTTCAGTGCTAAACAAGGCGTTTTTTATTGAAAACATTTTTATCCTTGTTTTGAATATATTATTTGGTAGAGATCTTATTTTTTGTGGTAGTTTATTGTAAAATTTCACAGCCCAAAAATTTGGTCCATTTTGACATCTTTTTAAGCCTCTACTAGGTAAGGAGTGGCTTTCCAGTACCAGTATCCCGAGTTTTGTTGACAGTGTAGTTTTAGAGTTGTTAGGTTGTTAATAAGTGAGTGATTGTCATATGAAAAATTCTTCGTTATAAATTTACATGCCAACCATTGTCTCCTGTGTTCAAGAGAAATTTCTGCTAATAGTGCATTGGTTGGTGTTGATTTCATGCATCCAGTATTCACCCGGAGGGCCTGATATTGTACTGTATCCAGTTGTTTTAGGTTATTTATCGGGGAAGGTTTAAGGAATATTGATCCATAATCTAAATGAGATTTAACGAGTCCATTATAAGCCATTTGTAGGGTTGCTGGATCTGCCCCCCACCACACTCGGCAAAAAGATCTCATAATGTTAATTCCTTTGAACGCTTTAGATTTGATGTGGTCTATGTGCATGCCCCAGTTTAAATTTTCAGTGATGTAGAACCCAAGGTACTCAACATGATTTTTATATGGAATATTTTGGTCCTTATAAAATAACGGTAAAGGAGGAATTGCATTTCGTGATCTGTTTTGCTTTTTGCCACTGATATTTCAAAATTATGTTTTTGCATCCATGTTGCGATTTTGTTGAGGGTTTCGTTCAATACTTTGCTCATACTTTGAATATTCTCACCCTTAACAAGAAGTGTGAGGTCATCCGCATAGGACAGTAGAATGAAATCGTCTGGTATGGCTTCGTACAATGATCTAATGTATATATTGAACAATAGTGGACTCAATGGGGATCCTTGTGGGATACCCGTTGTTAGAAGCTTAGGGCCCCAGATGTTTTCATCACTGTCTTTAATGAATGTTTGTCTATTCCCGAGTAACCTAACAATAAGATTGGCTAATTTTGTGGTTTCCATTTCTCTGAGATACTTATACAATATACTAATATTAACGTGATCGTAAGCAGCTTTAATGTCTAAAAATACCGCCAATACCTCTTCCTTATTACTAAACGCTAGTTGTGTGTACGTGACTAATTGTGCAACATTATTGTAGGTGCTCATTCCTTTTCTGAATCCCGTTTGGTCTGGGGAGAATATTTGTCTATTTTCCGCAAACCATTCCAGTCTATTCTTTATCATGTTTTCTAACACCTTGCCTATACATGAAGCTAAAACGATGGCTCTGTAGCTATTTACTAAAAGTGGGTCTCTGTTAGGTTTGACGAACGCAACAATTAGATATTCCCTCCATTGGTGAGGAATTTCTCCCCCCTCTAAGCAGTTGTTGAAAATTTCAAGCATTTTGTATTTAACCGAAAGTGGTAGGTTTGTTATCATGTTATAGGTTATGTTGTCTATACCTGGTGCTGACTGTTTTCTATTTGTTAGGACGTTACTTAGTTCGTTGATATTGAATGATTTTTAGTCTTCATTTGCTACTGTTAGGTGAAATTCCGGGTCAATATGGCATACTGATAAGTCATCCAAAATATTTAGACATATATTTCGATCTGGGAGGGTTTTAATAGGTTTTCCTTGATGAATTGAACTGAATTTTCTAACAGTCCTCCACACATGTGAAGGATTAGATTCCCTGTTCAAGGAGGAACAAAAACTCATAAACTTTGATTTCTTTTTTTGTTTCAGATATTTTCTGCTTACTGCAATTGTTCTCTTAGCAAGTATGTAATTTTCAATTGTGGGGTTGGTTTTGAACAAATTTATTGCGTTTTTGCGTTCTTTGATTTTATTTGAGCACTCTGCATCCCACCAGGGACATTCTACTTTTTTGGAATAATTTATATCGCTATTTATTTTTTGTGGTATTGCAATATCAGCAGCATCGTTGATCACACCAACCAATGCACCATAGTTCATGTTATCTAAGTTATCCTGACATGACAGTATTATTTCCCTATGATATAATTCCCAATCAGCTTTATTGTACAATCGTTTGACTATTGTATTATTATTTGTATTTGTTTGTGAAACCGGTATACCTCCGTTGAGTAGGCAAACTGTAGGAAAATGATCGCTGTTGCCACAGTCTTTCAGTACCTCCCATGATGTTCTGTGTGCTAGTTGACTAGACACTAATGTTAAGTCAAGAGGACTGGGGTTTTCATTCGGATTTGATAAACGTGTTGGCGTTCCATCATTTAGTATAACAAGATTGTGATTTGAAATCATTTCGATTATTGTCTTCCCGTTTCTGTCACAGTGGGAGCTTCCCCATAAAAGATGATGGGAGTTGAAATCTCCCATTAAGATCGAAAGGCCTTCAAGATTTTTCATAATTTGGTCAAAACATTGGGTAGATAATTTATTCTGAGGCGTTGAATAAATATTCATAATGTTTATGTTATTATATTTCACAATGATGATCTGAAAATCTTTTGTTTGATATCTCATAGGTACGTGGACCTGTTCGAATTTTATGTCCCTCCTGACAAGGGTTGCTATACCTCCGCCATGATCTTTATTGGTGTTCTCCAACATATATTGTCTATCCATGCGTACAATATTGTGATTTTTTATAAAAAACGTATAGTTGCTTCAGAAAAGTTTCGTTTAGTAAGATAATATGTGGTTGTTCATCTCTAATTAAATTTATAAGATTGCTTCTATTAGAATTAACGCTTCTAATGTTCCATTGAATAATTTAAAAAAATTGTATTATCCATTTTTTTTGTTTTTTTTTTCTTACCTATTCTTAGTATGTATTAGTGGTTGAATGTACTATTCAAGTTGAGTTTGAACCTACACTATCAATATCGGGAGGTAGCTTAGAAAGCTGGTAGCTTGTGTTTATCAACTCTCTAAGCTTTAACCTGAAATCTTCTGGAAATTGCATAAAGTTATTGTAAAATTATTTGACTCTGTCGTCATTTGATCCATTATACGAAGCACTATTGTTAAGCTGAGTATATGTTTGCGATGCACTAAAAGGCTTTGATAAGATTGTTCCTTGTCTAGTTATGGGAGTGTGGGGCTGTGAAAGAAAATTGTAGATTGACCTGGGTTTGTCATTAGATTGTTTGGATGTTGAAGGGGATGTGTTTATTTCTTGAGAAGTGGATACAAAACCTCTAAAACCTTATTCTGACATTAATCTTTTCTTTGGGGTGGATTTGGCCACCTCCCTATAAGACCTTTTGGTTTGTAAATTACGATTCTCGGCTACCGAGCGTCTTTGTTGAATACTAGTAGCATTGTTATCGATTGTCGGAATATTCCTTAATCTAGGGAAATCCTGGGGGACCACTGTGATATTAGATTTAAAGTTTGATCTGGATTCGTGAGCTCGCGGTGCTTCATCGATTCCAGCATCATATATTTTCGGTACCAACTCTTTTGCATTAAAATAACTAATGTTTTCATATGCCATTATATGTTTGATCTCTTTTTGTCTTTCGTATTCGGGACATTTTTTGTATAGTGAATTGTGTTCAATACTATGGCAAAATTTAAATTTTTTGGTGCAATTCACCTCACTTTCGTGGGCAGTACTACAATTGTGACATTTAGAATTAGTGCTTCAGCATTGACGTTTGGTGTGCCCAAATTCAAGGCAGGAGAAACATTGCATTACTGGTTGGATATAAGGTATGACTGGCATGGACAAGTAACTCATTGTCACATATCTTGGGAGGATAACCCCTTCAAATGTTACAAGCAAAGTGGAGGGTTACATATTCTACTGTTTTATCTTCTTTTACTACTCTTCTATTTAAACGTTTTGCATCCAAAATCTGAAAAGGGCTCTGAGTTACAGCCTTGATTCTATCAATGGACAAATACTTAGAAACATTTCTGATTATACCTTTGCAAGTGACATAATTTTGTGGAATATACATGATATACCCTCTATTTTTCAGACTCTCGTTATTCACAGATTTGTTTGTTGATTCAGGAGTACAAAATTCTACCCCAAGTTTGTTGATTCCCTTAATTTTTATTTTTTTAATGTCTCTCAATTGAAGGTCGAAAATTTCTGTAGCGATTTTCAAATGATCATATTTACCCACCTGGACTGTCTCCTCTTTAGCTTCAATCATAACCAAAAAAGGTCCAATATCAGTGTTTTTAAGTGTTTTTCGAAAGTTTTTTGTCTAGGCACATCACTAGGTTTTTCATTATCATTTACCTGGTTTGTTGTTTTTTGCACATCCGTTTCAAGGTTATCGTCGTCCATTTGCTTATCCAGAACATTTTCGTCGGGGGGTCGCCCCCCCCTGAACCAAACATATTCCTTCGCTCTTTATGCTACCCCTAATTTGTTTTTTAACTCACCAAAAGTAGGAAAGTGGATTATTTAACACAGGAGTGGTTAGTAATCACTGATCCTAATCCTAGTTTGCTTTTTTTTGTTTTCGCCGATTGCTGACACTCGTCCGAACTCGTCAAACATCAAGCATCGAATCTCTTGTTCAGGATATCTCTGAGAGTATGTGGAGTCGAAGTATGTTGACAGCGCAACCGTTCCGTGATATTTTTGAATTTCGGGGTACTTTGTTGTGTAGAGCTCATCCAGTATTGAAACGACCTTTTGGTAGGTAGAGAGGGGGAAAACACGAGTGGACACGATTTGCTGTGCTACGGCGAATCTTCACCAGTGTCTTGGCATGCAGCGTTTGAAAGGTTAGGTTTGTTTAATTGATAAATAAGTAGTGCAGTTATTTATTCAACTTTGCAATAGTTTACTCGTTACCTTGCCAAAATGCCCAGTGTTAAGTACTATTCAGTAGCGGAAAAAGAAATAGGAGTGTTAGGAAAGTTGTAGGAGTGTAAGTTCTCTACGTCTCGTGAATCGCCTATACCAAATAATTTGGCACGCTTATGGAATTTCTATTAATAGCCATAGTTAGACAATGGTTCGGGTATCTTCGATAAAAATTGGTTGTTAGGTGGGGGAAGGCCAAAGTGGTCGTTTCAATACTGGATGAGCTCTAGCCAGATGGATTCCAGTGCAGTTTTTGTGAGCTCAGTTTTTATCGTTTTAGTAACAATAATCATTAAATTGAAAATATATTCTAGTTTTCAAATAATGGAAACTAGGAATAATGATTCCATGATTGTTGGGTGGATTTTGTTCGTGAAATGTGAGTAATCCAAAGTAGGCACAGAAATATTTGTAGGTTATATTACATTCTGTGCCTGAAATGTATAAGTAGGTACAATAATCAGAATTCCTCCGATCGCATAAGTATGTTCTGTTGAGTGATAATATTATTATCATTATTATCAATTTCAAAGGAAATTTGTTTTTTTTTTCATTTGAAAAGTATATTTGACGGAGAGTTTAAAAAAATTGAACTTATGAATGGACAATAAAACTTGGAATTTGAGATTTACATCCTTCTTATTTTGTATTCATTTTTATTGCTTAGTAAATGGTTCTCCATATAATGATTTGGGAATTTGTCAAAAGCAGGCCGAAATACGTTAACATTCAATTTTCAATAGTTTTTTTCTTTAATTGGAAGGATTAAGATCTTATATTCATTTGAAATGTCTGCAAAAGCATTTTCCACCTTTGCAGTTGCAATTGATCTCAGGTACTGATCGATCGATATTCAGCTAAAAAAGAATTATTATTTAATCTGAATTATGCTGATCAATGCTTTAATGTCTTCAGAAAGTAACGGAAATCTTTTTATTATCGGCACAAGTAATTGAACTTCACCACTGAACAAATATTTTAACAAGTTTCAGAACAGGATCCTGTAAACTGAACCTTTTTTTATTTGACTACACATTTCTACGTAAAAACTAAAATAGTGAACTTGAAAACTTTTAAGATCACTTTGTGTTATTTTATCAATAGTCTCCAAAATGTATTTCTTCTATGGGCAAGTAATGATTTGGGTTATTTGCTTCAATTTTGCATGTGTCCTCATCAATTATTTTGGGATTCAAGAAAGTTTTTAACAATAGTCCTATGGAGTTGGAGCACCCTTTGTAAGTGGCGCCGCAATGGCGGAATCTGGCGAATTAGTCCACATAGTGCAATTTATCTGCATTTGCCCCTTTGATAAATAGAGTGTTTTTAAAGTTTAACAGTTAAAATGTTTTTGTTACAAAAGTGAAAACTGCGGTTGCATTCTGATTCGGCCTGTATAACCTTTGAATGAAACAGCCCTGGTTTCGTAAATTGCGCTAGTAATGAATAAAAAGCAGATTTAGACGACTAGTCTGCGAAGCGCATGAGGCTACATCTAAGTGGTGAACAGAGGATTCGTGTCATCGTAGCGTTTACATGTAATTTATTGTCAAGTTGAAAATTATTATTCGTGATGGAGCAAGCAACTGGGTTTTCATCCATTACAAGCCACATTGTTTTCGAGAATCAGTCTGTGAAAAAAGCAGAGGCATTGGTGCGATCGGTTCACGTGTCAGGTGCGGGAAGTAAAAAAATTGATTATTCCAGCATACATGCGAAAGTGATAATAAAAACTTAATGTCTAGTGTTGCAGTAAATTATACGAATAAAAAAAGTATTAAAGAAATATGAATACATAAAAAAGAAATATAAATAAATTGTTTTCTTTTTTACATGAATACATTTTCACATATTTTTCATATTGTTCTTTACTATCAGAATTTGTAAAAAAAAAAATGTGTTACATAAATAAAAATAATCATTACTACGAGAAAAAAATTATTTGTTTATATATATATATATATATATATATATATATATATGTGTGTGTGTGTGTGTGTGAAAATACATTCTGATACATTAATGTCACCGAGTTTTTCAACCCAAATATGCACAAAGAAATTATGAATTGACTTAGTATATACCGTACAAAGTAAATATCAATACTGCATTTATTGCAATTTGTCAATAATTTTTAACAAAAAAGTGATACTAGTTGTTAATTAGTGTACAATAATAACAGACTTCTCCTTTGGTCACGTTTATAGTTCAAGGTAGAAAAACCATAAAATTTCGTATTCGGGGGTGCATTTAAACGCGTGTGCGCGTGCACCCTATAATACAGCAGTGGTCAACCGGAAACTTTTTTTTACTTCCTTCACATCATTTGCATTTGATTCGAGGTTATTTGCGGCCGAGTAGTTCATTGTCATTAATTTATTATACGCGTACTTTCGAGACTGGTATCTCTTTGAAACGAAGCTTTTATCTGCCGAATCACAACACAAATGCCGTTTTGACGTTTGCGACCGAAAAATTAAAACTATCGCACTTTGTAGACACCCTTTTTATCACAGCGGTAAATGGGGATAAGTGTTACTGTCTGGACCAGTTTGTCCGATTCCGCCACTACGGTGCTGCACGTTAAACTCCTCCCCCATGCTCCAAGTCCATAGAGGTCGTTAACTTGATCTGCCAAAAATGGTAATATCACATTAACACTTTGAAATTCTACATTGAGCTTATTCACCAGGTGGAGAATATAACTGCAATGAGAACAGAAAATATAGTGAAAAACATAATCAGTGCATCGAATTGCTCTAGATTGCGGACAATAACTGCTTGAAGTGATAACTATCTATTTTGGAAAAGTTTTAACATTTTATGTGGTTTGAGGTTTAAAAAACTTGACATATTTTGAGGTCTCCAATAAGTCTCACCAAACTATGGGAAAAATAACCACAAATGTCTCTTGCCAATAGTTCAACCCATTTTGGTAATTTCTGGCAAGTCTAAATGAATATTTTTAAAATAAATTTCAATGCCGTTTTGTTGTTGTTACCCATCATAACGTTAGTATTATCTGCAGCAAACCTAATCATGTTTTTGTAGATGAACAATTTTTTTCTATCGATTCTATCGAAAAAATTCTCTGTTTTCAACATATACATTCCAACCTCTAACATCTGGCTCAGATTGAGGTTAGGTTCTTGTTTGTTAATGATGCGAGGATCAGTTAGAATGTACATGTTGAAGACGGAGGATTTTTTCGATAGAACTGGCAGTATTTTGTCCCAAATTTGACCGAAAATGAGTGATTTAGCGTTCGAAGTTTATGCTGTTTGAAAGAAAAACTCATTTTGAGTGATTTTCGTGCGGTTTAACGGTGCTTGAAAATTACGTTCTAACAAAGAAGGGTCTCTAACTCCGAAACGGTATAAGATCGCTACGTAAGAAAAGTCTTTCAGTTGTTTTCAGGGAGCATGAGTGAACTAATTATACATTTACCCCCATCAGTTGTAGAGGCAAGAATAATTTGACCATTAGTTTTGGGCTTGAAATACTAATCAGGAATTTGTTGACAAACAATATTCTATGACTATTTATAAGTTCTAACGAAGCATTATTTCCAAGCTCCGTTACTAAGAACGGCTTTCCAAAAGTTTGAAGTAACTTTGGTACGTCCTTGCCTATTTGGGGGTTTAATATTAATTATGGTCTGGCAACGTTTAGAAAATAAAACTAAATGTTCAAAGCTACTGAAACGATCACAAAACCAAGCAAAATAAAGTTCTGATGCCTTTTTGCACCATACAAAAAGACTAAAAGACTTTTCTGACTGTTTGTACTATGATGGTAGAAAACGGTCGATTCATATTAGTAAAAACGTAGTATTCTTTTCCATAAGGGGACAAAAAGATAAGCTGCTTTTTGATTTAGTTCTTATGTCAATCAGACAAAAAGAGCGTCTTTATTTGTACGGTTTTTGTCGATATTTCTTTTAAAACTGTCAGATATAAAAGCAGAGATTTAATGAGGATCGCTCTCTACTTTCAGTCCGGGCACAAGCCCTTTTGGCTTCCTTTCCGAGAACAAGTTTTTTGTATTCTCCAGAACAAGTTATTGAAATCGTTCTGCGAGTCATGACCGTCAAATAAAATAGTTTTCTTAAAGCATAAGCATTCATGCAAAGGCTTTGTTTAAGTAGCGAGGTAACCGTAAGTGAAACATTCTGTATAAACCGTTGATTTGCTTGTCAGTAAGACACCTTCATAACCATATTTCCCTGTTGTGCATATTTTCCCCCAATGTGTTTGATGGCTATTTGAGTGTATCAGGTTAGCAAAACGCCTGATTGATTTTATTTATTTCATTCATTGTAAATATTTCATACGATGCTGAAAGTACGATTCTGCTGTAGAAGTAATTTTATCGCACGGGTGAAAAATATTCCAGTCCCGTGACTTTAACGATAAATCAAGTTATGTATTAAGTTGTTATTTCGGAGTGATTTATGTCGTGGCGTATTTTTGTTTAACAAAGAATTTATATTAATCATTCCTATCACTACGATACTGTCTCACCGATTGACCGTCATAACTTCATTTATTTTATATTAATTGACACCGGCATTTGTTTTATTTTTGACTCTGGCAGGTATTTAGAGTATAATAGAATTGATTGAACGAAATATTGACCTTGACTTTTTGCATCTATTTCGCTGCTGTGGAGTTTCAATATCCTATAGCAAGAGATCGATGAACCATTCGATCCCACAGTGCCCCGAGTTAAATTCTTGGGTGTTGTCGGGGTAACAATATGTCAGTTTTCCTAGCTGCTCAAGTTGTGATACATGGCCGAACGAGAGCAGTTGGCGCGTTAATAAATTAGATCACAAGTTCAAAACGGGATCCAAAATTATTATACACACAGATAGGAAGCTCCGCCCATTTCTTTGATGTTTGGTTTGCCGCTTCATCAACAACTGCCTGAAGTACTTCTAATTGATTTTCTTCACTACATACAGTTTTGGTACGTCCATTTTTATATTTACAGTCAAAAGACCCTTTCTGTTTTAAATTAATTAAAATTCTGCTTATAGTTGAATAGTGAACTTGTTTGTCTGGATGTCGTTCTTTGCAAATATCTGCTGCTTCACGCACTGGTTTATAGTTATCTCCACATTTAAAACTAATTCTGCCTTCTTGGTTACTGTTAACTGTCTTGGAGGAGGCATTTGAAATCAAATAAACTTAATAATCGAACAATAATTATTCAAGAATGAAAAATTAATGACATCAAACTGTCATAAGATTTACTTTTAACCCTTATTTGTTTTTTTCTATGGGTATCCGCGATTATTTTAGTAAGATTTCATGTTTGTCGATTAATTTGTAGTTTTTTAATAAACATTTAAAATGAAAAAATTGCACTTTAAATTAGAGTTTTTTATTATGCATATTATTATTACTACTGCTTCAACTTGTTAAAAATAATTTTTGCGAATTTTTAAAGTTCAATATCATTGCAACAAACATGAAGTTTGTGATTCCCTGAAAAATTAAAATTACAAATATGCTTGAATTTGAATAGTTATGCGAAATTGATTTGATTCTGTCAATTTGCGAAATTATTGATGTTAAAAAAATTCTTGGGCCATGTTTTGGTATTTAGGCATAACTTTCAATTCTAAACAACTTTTCTCAACATTTTGCTGAATTTTCTGAAATAAGGGTACTTTGTAATCTTGTACAATTTTTATATTTTTTGACCTACCCTGTATGCTGTTTGACTTGCAACGATTCTAAGTGCGCCTACTATGATTATCGCACGTGCACCAATGTTCGGCAAAATTTGTATTTTGGTTGTGCAATAATTTAAAAAATTCCCATATGTTGCACACTTAAATGGTCACAATGTATATATATATATATATATATATATATATATATATATATATACATAATAATAATACTTAATAATAATACTTTTATTTTCCTTTTTGATAGAGAGTACATCTATATAGGAATGGTCAGAAACATTTAGATCTAAACTAAAACTAATGACTTCTACAAGAGAACACATTAAAACCTAACCTAAAACAAATGACATCATCATCAAGATATGCTACTAAAAAACTCATGTATTGAGTAGAATGCACCTTCAAGTAGAAATTTTTTTATTGTAAATTTGAACAATTTTTCATTGTTACAACTTTTTATGGAAATGGGGAGTGCATTAAAAATTTTCAGACCCATGTAGTATGGTGAATTACTTGTAAGCTTCAGCCTTGCATACGGAACATGGAAATCATCTTTTTGACGTGTAGTTACGCCATGAAAGTTCATATTGGTAAGGAATTTGTTTTGATTTTTGTAAATGTATAGAGCCAACTCAAATATGTAAAGGCTGGGTACTGTTAATATGAAAAGCTCTTTGAATAATTCTCTACAAGAGTAGTTATTTGATTTTCCAGTGATTCTACGAATAATTCGTTTTTGTGAGAGAAATACATCATCTGATGTTGTCGAACTTCCCAGAGG
>JAFIRS010005826.1:0-48613 GCA_018342105.1 Gonioctena quinquepunctata | reverse complement strand
ACATTCTTGGTATGGTTTCATATTTGGTGTTAATTATCACCGAGCTGTGACTTTGATGTAGGTGGAGCGATCACGTGTATATATATTTATGCATATATTTTTTCCTTGAAATTTGGAATATTCTTTGATCACCTATAAACTCTTTTGAAGAGGCATTTGACGACTGATCAAACATAGTTCTCATATGCTTTCTCTTGAATATCATTGAAATTGAAGTCATTTTCGTATAATTTTGTTTTTTATATTCTTTGTAAAGTATAGTATTGGCTGCTCAAGATCAGAATAAATCATCTTTTTCAGATATAAAGCAAAAATCAATTTCATTAAATCATAAAAATAATTCTTCAATTTCAGTATTAAATATTACTGATTTGTATACTCAAATAATTTTAAGTAATAATCTCTTGATGATATTACACTCAATTGTAACAACTATGAGTTGAGGAGTGCTTCGAAAATATTCCAAGTTTCAAGAAGTAGAATTTTTGTATATCTAATTCTGACACAAACAATATTGTTTTCATGTTAAATCGCTGAGAACACACTCAATGGACGAGAAGCTGATGCTTGTGTCTACATGATCGGTCGCCCAGCAGCTATAAGTACCCCCTGATTGTAAGCCAAACAACTTCGTGAAGGCAAGCTACGTGCTACACAAAAATACAATCAAGGTATATCATCATCGATAAACCGACAGGTTCAGCAAATAAAACCGGTATTAGTTTTTTTGCGTTGGAATTTAAATAAATCTTTCATTCATTATTTGTTAAAGATTGGGAAATGATGTAAATTTGTAAATAGATTGTTATAAGTTGATATATTTTTCATTGTTGTAGTTATTTACAGAAGGAAAGTTATTTGATGTGCACTCATTATTAAATAGGGAATTTGGATGTTTGTCCTGGTTTAAATAAAAATTCTGGCGTCCATTCGAATTCACAATTTCTAAAACTTTGCTTGAAACATAAATAATTTGAAACCAGCAACGCGGTCCAAAGAACTTCACACCGCTCTCCACTGAATAGTCTGGGCATTCCATTACAACAATTAACTTGTTTAACATGACATCTGTCGAATATTCTGAAAAATAACTTCACTTTCATCGTATATTTTCAACTTTTCAGAATAATATTTCTGTTCGATGTTCCTTCGAAAATGTTTTCTGGTATCCTCACGAACAAAACATTGCAAATTTCCATAAAACCTAAATACCAAGGAAAAAATGTTCAATTACTGAGTATTAAAAAATCGCCCGCATTTATATTTCAGACTCACCAGTTGTCAATGGAAAAAAATCAGCGATACGGACCTGGTTGACATTATTTCATGTCGGCTGACATGTACATCTATTCTTCTCCGAATTCAAATCTGAACACTTCGAATGATAAAAATGTACGAGTTTCCCTCAATATTCTTGACTTTCCTGCTGGTTTCCATCGGCTACCTGGTGGCTTTTTCTGTAGAATATAACCAAGTGCAAGTCAGGATAGGTGAAGCAAACACAACGGAAGTCACCACAAAAGCTCCGTGTTTGTACGGTTTTGAACTTGTAAATGGAAGTTGCAAAGAAATAAGATTAATTGCAAATTTTCGTCATAGCAAAAAGTTTTTGAATGGCAGTTGCAAAGTCATAGGTTTACTTGGGTCTAAGAATTGAGATTTTTTTTGTATTCAGAACTTTTATCCGCATAAAACTTGTCTTCAACAATATTTTTTCATTTATTTTCATTAATCCTTTTTCAGTGAATTTGTGTTTTATGCTTGTCTTAAAAAATATTTTCATTTATTTTTTCATTTGAAAACCGTTCAACGAAACAAAGTAGAAGAAATATTGGCCGGAAAAAAAATGTTTTCATGTCTAGTTTTTACCTGGTGAACTCCAAGAGTATATCTGCAACGATAATATAATAATAATATATGTATTTATTTACAGAAAAGTATGAGGAAATACAAATTAGATTTTTGTCTACCAATAGGATCAAAGACTGGATAACTCCATTCTTACTCTTACACCTAACAAAAACAATATATAAATGACGTATGTTCAACGAAGACTTGCAACAATGCATAAACAACTCAACGAAGTATTGTACGATTGATTACGCCTAAGCAGGTCTTCCTTACGAACGGAACTATAATTGCATTGTTCCGAAGTAGTCGTGAACTAACAATACTTCTTTAATTTTCATTATAGCTCAGAAAAAGCGGGAAATATACTCGCGAAACGTTAGCGGAGATGTAGAATAGTTTTTTTTTGTCCAAAACCCTGCAATTCCTCAAATATAAGTGATTTGGACGCAATCATACAAATAGATAAATGAGTTTATGATCAGGGCACAGGCAAATATAGATTATAATAATCATAGAAACACGCTTGAAGTAATTGTCAATTACTCTATCAGATGTTGTTCAATGTTTAACATTGCTCTAGTCGAGGAACTTTCAATTTCATCGTATATTTTTAACTTTTCAGAATAATATTATCGTTCGATGTTCCTTCGAGAATGTTTCGTGGTATCCTCACGAACATATCATTGCAAATTTCCATAAAACTGAAACACCAAGGAAAAAATTTTCAATTACTGAGTATCAAAAAATTGTCCGCAATGATATTTCAGACCCAACAGTTGTCAATGGAAAAAATCAGCGATACGGACCTGGTTGACATTATTTCATGTCGGCTGAAGGCGATGTACAACTATTCTTCTTTGAATTCAAATCTGAACACTTCGAATGATAAAATTGTACATGTTTCTCTTGATACTCTTGACCTTCCTGCTGGTTTCCATCGGCTTCCTGGTAGCTTTTTCTGTAGAATATAACCGAGTGCAAGCCAGAATAGGTATAGCAAACACAACGGAAGTCACCACAAGAGCTCCGGGTTTGTAAGGTTTTGAACTTGTGAATGGAAGTTGCAAAGAAATAAGATTAATTGCAAATTTTCGTCATAGCAAGAAGTTTTTGAATCTTTTACTCACAGATTAACCTAGGTCAAAGAATTGAAGTTTTTTTTGTATTCAAAACCCTTATTAGCATGGAAACTTGCCTCCAAAAATATTTTTTCATTTATTTCCATTAATCCTTTTTCAGTGTATTTGTGCTTTTATGCTTGTCTTAAAAAATATTTCTATTTTTTTTTTTTCATTTGAAAATCGTTTAACGAAATAAAGTAGTAGAAATATTGGCCGGAAAAGAAATGTTTCCATGACTAGTTTGTACCTGGTAAACTCCAAGAGTATATCTGCAACGATAATATAATAATAATATATGTATTCATTTACAGAAAAGTATGAGGAAATACAAGTTAGATTTTTGTCTACCAATAGGATCAAAGACTGGATAACTCCATTCTTACTCTTACACCTAACAAAAAACAATATATAAATGACATATGTTCAACGAAGACTTGCAACAATGCATAAACAACCTCAACGAAGTACTTTGTACGATTGATTACGCCTAAGCTAGGTCGACTTCCTTTACGAACGGAACTATAATTGCATTGTTCCGAAGTAGTCGTGAACTAACAATACTTCTTTAATTTTTATTATAGCTCAGAAGAAGCGAGAAATATACTCGCGAAACGTTAGCGGAGACGTAGAATAGTTTTTTGTCCATAACCCTGCAATCCCTCAAATATAACTAATTTGGACGCAATCATACAAATAGATGAATGAGTTTATAATCAGGGCACAGGCATATATAGATTATAATAATCATAGAAACACGCTTGAAGTAATTGACATAGTGATACCCTATGTCAATTACTCTATCAGATGTAGTTCAATGTTTAGCATTGCTTTAGTCGAGGAACTTGTTGTTTTCTGTCAAATATTATAAAAAATAACTTCACTTTCATCGTATATTCTTAACTTTTCAGAATGATATTTCTGTTGGATGTTCTTTCGTGACTGTTTCCTGGTATCCTCACGAACATAAAATTGCAGATTTCCATAAAACTGGAACACCAAGGAATAAATGTTCAATTACTGAGTATCAAAAAATCGTCTGCATTCATATTTCAGACCCACCAGTTGTCAATGGAAAAAAATTAGCGATACGGACCTGGTTGACATTATTTCATGTCGGCTGACGGCGATGTACATCAATTCTTCTCTGAATTCGAATCTGAACACTTCGAATGATGAAAATGTACAAGTTTCTCTTAATATTCTTGACTTTCCTGCTGGTTTACATCGGCTACCTGGTAGCTTTTTCTGGAAAATATAACCAAGTGCAAATCAGAAAAGGTATAGCAAACACAACGAAAGTCATCACAAAAGCTCCGTGTTTGTACGGTTCTGAACTTGTGGATGGAAGTTGCAAAGAAATAAGATTAATTGCAAATTTTCGTCATAGCAAAAAGTTTTCGAATCATTTACTCACAGATTAACCTAGGTCAAAGAATTGAAGATTTTCATTGTATTCAAAACTTTTATTCGCATAAAAACTTGTCTTCAATAATATGTTTTCATTTATTTTCATCAATTCTCTTTCAGTGAATTTGTGCTTTTATGCTCATCTTAAAAAATATTTTCATTTATTTTTTCATTTGAAAACCATTTAACGAAACAGAGTGGAAGAAATATTGGCCGGAAAAATAATGTTTTCATATCTAGTTTGTATCTGGTGAACTCCAAGAGTATATCTGCAACGATAATATAATAATTATATATGTACTTATTCACAGAAAAGTATAAGGAAATACAAGTTAGATTTTTGTCTACCAATAGGATCAAAGACTGGATAACTCCATTCTCACTCTTACACCTAACAAAAAACAATATATAAATGACATATGTTCAACGAAGACCTGCAACAATGCATAAACAACCTCAACGAAGTACTTTGTACGATTGATCACGCCTAAGCTAGGCCGACTCCTTTCACGAACGGAACTATAATTGCATTGTTCCGAGGTAGTCGTGAGGCAAAGGCATATATAGATTATAATAATCATATAAACACGCTTGAAGTAATTGACATAGTGATACCCTATGTCAATTACTCTATCAGATGTAGTTCAATGTTTAGAATTTCTTTAGTCGAGGAACTTGTTGTTTTCTGTAAAATATTATGAAAAATAACTTCACTTTCATCGTATATTTTTAACTTTTCAGAATAATATTTCTGTCCGATGTTCCTTCGAGAATGTTTCCTGGTATCTTCACGAACATAACATTGCAAATTTCCATGAAACTGAAACGCCAAAGAAAAAATTTTAAATTACTGAGTATTAAAAGATCGTCCGCGTTAATATTTCAGACTCACCAGTTGTCAATGAAAATAAGTTAGCGATACGGACCTGGTCGGCATCATTTCATGTCGGCTGACGGCGATGTACATCAATTCTTCTCTGAATTCAAATCCGAACACTTCGAATGATAAAAATGTACAAGTTTCTCTTAATATTCTTGACTTTCCTGCTGGTTTCCATCGGCTACCTGGTAGCTTTTTCTGTAGAATATAACCAAGTCAAGCCAGAATAGGTATAGCGAATACAACGGAAGTCACCACAAAAGCTCTGTGTTTGTAAGGTTTTGAACTTGTGAATGGAAGTTGCAAAGAAATAAGATTAATTGCAAATTTTCGTCATAGCAAAAAGTTTTTAAATCTTTTACTCACAGATTAACCTTGGTCAAAGAATTGAGGATGTTTTTTGTATTCAAAACCATTATTCGCATGAAAACTTGTTTCCAACAATATTCTTTCATTTATTTTCATTATTCCTTTCTCAGTGAATTAGTGCTTTTATGCTTGTCTCAAAAAATATTTTCATTCATTTTTTCATTTGAAAACCGTTCAACGAACGATTTATGAGTTGAATAAGTATCACTGTTGGAATTTGGTGGAGTAATATTATCCTCTTTATCTTGCAATTGATGTTGTAGTTGATCATCATTTTCTTCGTTTTTCATATGCTTGAAATATTAGAATTCTTGGATATACCACATGGTCATTTTTGAATGTTAAGTATGAATATTTCGGCCATTTTGGCAAAGCATTTATAGCACATATTGTGGCAGACGTAACAATTGTCCCGAACATGGGGAACTAATTTTTTCTTGGAAATCAGTTCTACGCTTCTTTCATTTTTTAGGTACCAAGTAATTGGTAATTTCGAGTGGACTAGCGCTTACTTACTACTTACCTCACACGACCAGTGGTTTGTTCCAAGGATTCCGATTGAAGGGTGTATTCGACTATTCTGGGACAGTTTGGCAGTGACTAATAGGACAACTCTCCGGTAAGCAATTTTCTTTATTTCATAACTACATGTTTATGAGATTATTTTCTTTTCTCTTGAGAAAGAATTGCTTCTGGAGAGGGTTGCACCTCTGGCTCAACTAGTCTCAGAACAATCGATTTAATATATGCCTCAAGCATAAAATTTATTACATTTAATAAGTTCCTTTTATCGATTACTTCATTTAATTCACAGTGGGGGTTATTTGATTTTTGATCGTTTCAGAATAATTCATTTCAGTACTACCTTGTCTCAGAGCAGGAAATTCATTCATTTCTTGAGAATGCCCGGCTTATCGATTCGAAAGGGGAATTGCCGCCCATTTCGAAATCATTTTTTTCTAAGAGAGTTGTGCCCACTGAAAGACGTGTGGTCTTTCTCTTCGGTTTATCTCTGGAAATTCTCCAATGAAAAAGAATTATTTAACTTTATCTTCAACTAAGAGAGTCGTGCTCACTGAAAGACGTGTGTCTCTCACTTCTTATCTTAGCTGAAGAGTATACTTTTTCTCTGACTATTATCTTGGTTCATGAACCCTATTTTTTTGTAGCTTACCATAGTATTTTGGTTATAACGCTATATTTTTCTTTGGCACTTGCTTTAAAATAGTATATTTTTTGCACTGGCAACATTTAAATATTTTGCTTTGAAATAGTATATTTTTTCTCTGGCAACTTTAGAGTATTTTGCTTCAAAATACATATTTTTTCTCTGGTAAGTCTTAAGGAAATTTTTATATTTTTTTTGAATATTTCTATTAATTTTTTTTACCCTTCTGGTACACCTTATAAAGCACACCTTATAAAGCTTACTTTATTTCAAAATTTAACTGAATTTTAAAAGAACGTTTTGGGTGAGGTTTGTTTGTTTGATTTTGAATTTTGCTCATTGTTAATAATTTTTGTAAATTATTAAAATTTACTTGGAAATTTAAATCCAGAATAGCAGATTGGATTGCTATTTATTATCTTTCTTTTACTGTTATCTTCCAGTCTTTCAGACTGATTTTTATTTATTTATTTGCTCTTCTTTGACTCTGATTAATTTTGAATCATAAAACTTGGGTTCAAAGGATATCCTTCGTTCTCCCTTTTTGTACACATTTTGATTCCTATCATCTTCTTCGCATGATATATACCACGGAGTGAAGCCATCTACGGAGACAGAAGGACTGGTACCCTGGGAGGTCATACAACACATCCAATTCAGCACTGGTCCGTGAAGATCAACCAAATTCACGCCTGTAAGGGGGTCTAAAACCAAATAGAGAACCAAGTTTATCATAGTACCGCTGAGACCAGCTCCGAAGAAACCAGCCTTCATCTCCCTCTCTTGAAGATCTCCGAAGGTATATCAGTATCACCAACGACTAGAGGAATCACTCTTTTGTAAATGTTCAGAGTTTGATCAGAGTCAAAAATATTTGTTTTTTTTATGTAATTTTTCAATTTTTCAACAGAAGTTCAATACTCTTCTAGTAAAATTATTAACATTTGTTTTTTCATATCTTGTTCAGTCCAATTACAATTCAGTCTGGAATAAATTTGTTGAGTTGATTTCTTGCATATTTATTTGCCTTCCCAAACAAGCTAGGTGACATTTATTTAATTTTATTTATCTTTGGCTTTTGTCTCTAGCGAACCTGGCGCCCAACTCTTGAACTAGTCAAGTTAATTATTGTATAATTTTTTTAGTGGCCCAATTTGATAAAGTAGGAAAAGTCATCAATTGAACCCTACTCACGGCCTAACCGTATCCATCTGAGCAGCCTATCGGCAAAGTGATTCCACCTTCTTGAATTTGAATCATATAATTTAAAATCTGGGGTTCAAAAATAAAGTGTGTTGCACAAATTGGCGCCCAACGTGGGGCTCGAAAAACTTGACTGTTCTTGAACCTTGAAGCGCGCTGGTCTTACTATCAATTATGAGGAGTCTCAGTTTTGTAGACCATCCCTCAATTTTTTTGGCTATGTAGTCGATAAAGAGGGTCTCAGAATGGATGATTCTGTAGTATCTGCAATTTTAAAATATGATAAACCTAAGACAACCACACAAATCAGGCGACTGGTTGGTGTGGTTGGATATTATAGAAGGTTTCTCTATAATTTTTCTTCATTATGTAGTCCAATAACTGATCTTACGAGAGGTCGGAAAAAAGTATAACCAATAGAGTGGTCTGATGAAGCTGACAAAGCTTTTGACGAAATGAAAAAGTCTTCAACTACAGCACCTGTGTTAGCAAGTCCGGATTTTTCTCTTCCCTTCATTATATATTGTGATGCAGCAGATGCGGGCGTAGGTTCCGTTTTGTATCAAGAAACTGATGGATATTGAGCCCCCTATAGCATATGCTAGTAAAACTTCGAATAAATGTCAACGTAAATACTCGGCCACTGAAAAAACGCTGCTTGCAGTAATTTTTGTCATCGAAAAATTCAGGTGTTACATTGAAAGTACTTATTTCGAAGTTATTACTGATTGTGCAAGTTTAGTTTGGTTATATAACATGCCTAATCCTTCTGGAAAATTAGCCAGGTGAGCAGTGAAGTTGTCTCAGTTTTCATTCAATATTGAGCACAGGAAAGGCACACTAAATGTAGTGGCTGATGCTTCATCTAGGTCTCCAATTGAGGCATCTGTTTTAAATTTATCTACTTTAACACCAGATAAATGGTATGATGACATGTGTTGAAAGGTTGAAAACAATCCAGGCAGCTATCCGTCTTCTAGAGTAGAACAGAATATACTGTATTAACATATTTTCAGTAAAGACATATCAATTGGAAATTCATCTGAGTGGAAAATTGTGGTACCCACAGCTAATAGATTAGAATTGTTGGAAATGTTTCATGATGATGAAACAGCAGGGCATTTAGATATTGCTATAACCTTAGCGCGTATTCAGGATCTGTATTATTGGCCAGGTCTTGGAAAAAGTGTTTATAAGTATGTTAGGAAATATTCTATTTGTGCTACTTGTAAATCATCAAATTTACCTCGAACTGGACTAATGGGTTCTTACAAAAATATAAATTTTTCTTTCCAATTGATATCTGCTGACCTATTAGGACCCTATTCGAGGTCCAAAAATGGAAATCAGTACCTCTTGGTGGTTGTTGATTGGTTTACAAAATTTGTGCTAATACATCCACTAGTTGAAGCCACATCTAAGGCTATTATGAAATTCTTGGAAAATCAAGTTTTTTTTTGTTTTTGGAGTACCTCAAATTTTAGCTTGTGATAATGGGTTAGTTTTCACTAGTAAGGAATTTAAATCTTTTATATCGCAGTATAAAGTTCAGAAAACTTGGTATACAGCCAGATATCATCCTCAAATTGATACCACTGAAAGGCAGAACAAAGTTATAGTAACGGCCGTAAGGTCATACATAAAAGAAAATCATAAGACTTGGGATCAGTCCATTCTTGAGATTGCACAAACAATACGTACTTCAAAGAGTGATGTCACAGGATATTCATCAGCATTTTTGACCTTTGGTAGAAACATACCTATTTCAGGTGATTATTATGGGCAAATAGCAGAAAATTCAAGAAATATAGTCAGTATAACTGAAAAAATTAAGAATCGATGATCTTCAAGTATTGATATCGGGTAAATTTGTGTTGTTCAAATCCTAAACTGTTTCCTTCAGCAATTTCTCATCTAATTGCTAGGCAACAGTTTCTCATTGAACAACCCAAATTTACCCGATAAAATACAAACCTCTCGTGCAATTATAAGTGATATTTTTTGTTGCTTCTTTGACACTTGATTTAATTAATTTATTGTTATCATAGGAATCAATAAACAATTGAGTAGAGTTATATTTTTTCTATAGAATTCATGACGGGTTCAATTAGTTATAAAATAGGTTCATCTCCTATTTTGATGTTCTTTTACGGCAACAATTTTCGTTATAAATTTCATTTGGTTCGTCATATTTTTTTTTTTCGTTTGTTAATTCTCATCAAAAATAGTAATGGTAAATTTATTTTTTGAGTTGTTTTTATTCGTACTGAACTATCAACATATGGTTACTCACCGCCCTAAGAACCAGATCTCACAGGAATCATAAACTTAGTTCAAAAAGTTTAACCAAAATTACCAGAAGTACCCAGAACGCCAGAACGCTCTTATATTGAATGAACAAAAAAAACTAGTATTTCAATCACAATCTCTTTCATAGGCTACAATGAGGTTAATTTCCACCAGCACACAGTTTTTATTTTAGTTTGAGGTAGTGGGGTACACCGATTGAAATATAATTTTCCATATCATTCACATGACTATTTTTTTACAGTGGACATACCCGATCCCTACGCCAACTACGTGAAACGAGCATGGATCACCCAAATGCGTTGTCGATTGCTTTCTTCCTACCCAGAGATACCCCGCGACGACTTTAGGTGAACTAATCCCAGTGAAGCCCTAGAATTCCCAAAAGAATACGAAAATGACCAGCCCCAGCTAAATTATCCTCCGGAATTTTTGGAAAATAACGCTCTGACCCTAGAAGAGATGAAAAAAATGTACCCTCACATCAAATTCTTCAATGACATGCATTTGACCCCCAGGAAGATCCAGAAACTTCTGAGCCCCGAATATATATATATATATATATATATATATATATATATATATATATATATATATATATATATATATGGAGAATAAGAGAAATCTGTTTCGAATCCAAAAGAACCCACCATCCGTCTACAGCCTGTTTCATGGTTTCCCAGATCATCAGGACGGCCTGTGGTCTCTTTCAAATTCGTATCAGATTTCTCGTAGGTTAATAGCCTTAGGCCAATACAAACATGTGAACAGCATCAGATTATAGATAGTGACATCTATAATATGCACGAAATTTCGTACTATTGAAATCCCACGATATTAGGTCTGAGCTTCACCGCACAGATTATAGATGTCACTATCTATAATCTGATGCTGTCCACATGTTTGTATTGGCGTAAGGCTATTAACCTACGAGAAATCTGATACGAATTTGAAAGAGACCACAGGCCGTCCTGATGATTGTGAAACCATGAAACAGGCTGTAGACGGATGGTGGGTTCTTTTGGATTCGAAACGGATTTCTCTTATTCTCGATATTGGTTTGCATTAAACGCATGAGGATTACGACTATTGGTATCGTGGGTAGGCCTGTCACCAACACATTTGTTGGTGACCTGTTGATATGCACGAAATTTCGTTCTATTAAAATTCCACGATATTAGGTTTAAGCTTCACCGCACAGATTAAAGATGTCACTATCTATAATCTGATGCTGTTCATATATATATATATATATATATATATATATATTGTTATGTATTGATAATTTGTAAAAAGAAATTGTTGTTATCAAAAGAAGATTGCTTATAGTTTTCGCTCTTCTTTGTGAGCCAAATTGTTATGATATAGATAAGTATTTTCGCCCTGTATAATATTTTTTTCAATGTAATAATAATTGCTAGCTAACGTCACTGTTCTCTCGTCACGTTGCTGCCAATTGTTATCACTTTCCTCACCACAGCTAAGCACAGTTGGTACGCCTCTTGTCTCAGATAGCCGGTTCAGGCAATTGAGTCACTACTTGATATGTCAAATTTCAATTTATTCAATGGTTATAAGTATGATTGTTGATCATTGTAGAAAACAAACGACAAAGTATCAAAAAGCAATTATTTCCTTTATTCAGGAAACTTAATTTCACCTGGCCTACGAAAGATAACCAGATGAATCTACAAATATTCATGGATAATCATGAGAAAAGTTCATTGGGAAAATATACACAACCTCACTTTCACCTTGAAAGTGAAAGTTTCTTTGATAGTTCGAAATCAATTGAAATAAAGTTCTCCCGATGGAATATGCGTTATTAGTGAAATTGTTCAATTCGGAATGTGATCTATGGAAGGTTTATACCTGTCTGGAACTGTCGCTGTTCAATACACACCAGGATTTGGATTCCCTTCCACTCCTATGCTATCAGGAACTCCAATACCAAATAGAAGGACCATACAAATTCAGCAATCAGCTTTGGATACTTGTATATGGTGTACAAATAAGGTAATGTTGGTTTTCCGCTTATAATGTGGAAATTCTTCAATTTTTCTTTCTCACTGAATTGTGACATTTTCACTGTTTATGGTTATGTGTCATAACTTATACATAAAACTATATTTCCATTCTTATTAACTATGTACAAATTTCAATAATAATTGTTTAAATTAATGACCTCTGTTCCCTTGGCTATTGTCATCAAGAATTTGCTGTTTCCTTCCTCTGACATTCTTTCGTTCTTATTCTCTTATTGTATGTTTCAAATTTATAAATTTGTAGATCACATTTTATTCAGGAAAATTTTGTAAATCTAGACTTTTTGTTGTCTTTTGAAGAATTATGGGTTGTAATCATTATGACAGTGTATGAAATTGATTGTGTTATAATATTTGGACATTTTCATCTATTCATATCATACATAGGCTTATAAAGGAAATAGAACTTCTAAAATTATGTAAAAACAATCTCTTGAAACTAATAGCTTTTTATTAATTATTCTTTTTATGGGTTTTTCTTTTTAAAATATATAACTGGTTTTTCATAACATAACAATATATATATATATGGAGGGTGTCGTGATATTTTTATATTTGACATATTTTGACATTATTGGTGGTTGAAAGGATTTTTGGTAATAATTTTACTTGGAATATTTATTGGAAAAAAAATATGTTCTGAGAAGTTTTAGAAATGGAAGTTAATCATCTGAGGAGTCATGAACTTGATTATGAGATTAAAATTAGGGACGTTGAGCCAACAGGTGATGTTGAAAAACGCAGAAATTTATTAAGAGGACTTTGGAGTCAAGAAAATTTAAATCGTTGCTTTTCTGAGGGTTTTGTTAATTGTTATACACATGATGAGGATGTATCAGGTATTAAAGAAACGTTACTAAGCTTGAAAGCAGGAATTGATTTCCAAAGTCAAATGTGCGAAAGTGAATACAAACAGTTAAATTCTAGACTTTGTCATATTTCTGGTAGAATTAAGAAACTAGGTGTAGATAATGAAATTGAGGAAATGAGTAGAAAGCTTTTACGATTAGAAATGTTAGAGTTAGAGGGAGATTTAGCTGTTAAAATAACAGGAACGTCATTTGCTCAAATGTTCACTCTCACTAGCTTGACTCAACAAGCACCTCATTTCAATTTTCTAAAACCAGTTCTTCCATATAAATGGAATATTTATTTCAGTGGTGATTTTCGTAATGAATCATCAATATCTTTCCTAGGAAAAGTTGATGCTTTCAGCCTTGCACGAAATGTTTCGGAAAACGATATATTTTTATCTGCTGGGATCTACTCAAAGATCAAGCATGGATTTGGTATAACAGAAACAATTTTTATGATGAAGATCTGAAAATTGAAATTATTAACCGAACTCAAGGTTCGTCTGAAAGGGTCGTAATATATATTTCTTCAATGGTTGGACTTTTCAATAGATTGATAGAAAAACCTAGTGAAAAGGAAATGGTGAATATCATTCGAAGAAATTTATTACCTTATTTCATTGATTACTTGTCTTTGTGTGATATTGGTAATATATCTGAGCTGAGCAATTTGTGCAAGAAAGTGGAGGAGTCTCGTGAACGGTCAGAAAGATATAAGCCACCTCCGACAAGGAGATCAGGGTTATTAGAGCGAGATTCAAGTTGTGTAGTTTTTGAAGAGTCTCAGAATTTATCTTTTCGAAGAAATTTCAATCCGAACAAAGAGGTATCAGTAGTAAATTCCATACCTTGTTGGAATTGTTCAAAATTGTCGTCCCCAGAAAACTTCATTTTGTTATGGCTGTGGAACAAAAGGTATTACAAGGGTAGTATGTTACAAATGTAATCTGAAAAAGCGCGAAAGTCAATCAAAGGTTAACACAGTGAATTCTAAAGAATGGCAGAATTGGCTAGGAGTAGTGGAGAATTTTCTTTCTGATAAATCAGATTCCAGTCAATTACCTTCAAGAGTATTTACTATATTACCTTCTGAATTACCGTCAAAATTGCCTTTGATATTACTTTCTGATTCAATTATTAAGAAAAAAAAAGTTTGAACGTGAATCCTATCTTCTATGTTGGGTTCGAATGGACTTTTTTTGTTGAAAAAGTGGAATCTCAACATAAGAAATGATGAAGTTTTACAAGTAACTACGGCGGATGGTGTACCGCAGGAGTGCCTTGGATATCTGGATATGCCATTTTCTCTCCTAGGACAAACTGACGAGTTGAAAGTATTGATAATTCTATCTCTCAAGCATACACTGATACTGGGACTGGTTGTAGATTTTCAGATCAAAGTAAATTTTACTGAATCAGCCGTTGGGTTGCGGCAGCAGGTTGATACATGTGCGGTCAACACAATTCATTCTAGTGAGGACCTTACTGCAGCACAGCAGAGTGAGCTGGATTTAGTTGTTGATTTTTTTTCAGAAATCGCACCAGCTGATGAAATAGGTTAAGCCCATTTACTTGAACACAATATTGATACAGGTTCGGCTTCACCAATTCGACAGCGGCAGAATCTTTCATCTCCTGCAACGCTGAAACATCTTGATAAAGAAGTGGATGAATTGCTGGAAATGGGCATAATTCAACCTTCGCAGTCTTCATGGTGTACCCTGTTTGGTTGGTGGAGAAGCATTCTGGCGATTTTGGGGTTGTGTTGGATTCCAGAAAATTGACTCAATATTGAATAAGTTGAGAGATGCTAAGTTTCTTTCATCGGTAGATTTTAAGAAGGCTTTCCATCAAATTTGTTTAACGCCTTCCTCCTGTCCTAAGACAGCTTTTGCAATACACGGTAGAGGGCTATTTGAATATGTGCGCGTGCTTTTTGGTCTTTCTTGCTCAAGTCAAACTTTGTGCCGTTTAATGGACCTAGTTGAAGGTCCATCCCATGAACCTTATGTTTTTTATTATATTGATGATATTATTATTGCAACTCCAGATTTTTAAACTCATATGGAAATTTTGCCTTAAGCTTGGGGATACCTTGTAACGAATTTTTCGTTACGTCCTTACACATTACCAATTTCTCATAATGATTCCGATCATCTTCACGGTGGTACGGGTCAGTAGTCATTGCGGATCGTGAACTGCAAAACAGCGCCATTATTATCGTCTTTGAACACGTGATCATGAGTTCGTATTCCGTCAAGTTGAACGAGGTTGTTTTTGTGGCGAGTGAGCGTTTGGTTTTTCTCAAGTTTTTTTAAATATATCTAACTTCCATTGATTTGACTAAGGCTTTCTTTCAGATGCCTTTAGAGTAGTCGTCTAGACCCAAGATCGCTTTTGCAGTGTATGGTAGAGTTCTCTTTGAGTTCACTGTCTCTCCCTTTGGTTTGAGCAATAGTCCGAAACTTGTGGCACGTTTGATGGATATCGTTATTGGACCATCTTTGGCTCCATTTTGTTTCGTTTATCTTGATGACATCATCGTGGCCACTCCTAGTTTAGACCTTCATGTCAAAACCTTGAAGGAGGTGTTTCCTGTTTGTGCTGCTTGTAAAAGTTCGAATTAACCTCGAGCGGATCATATGGGATCTTACAAAAATGTAAATTTTTCTTTCCAATGTGTTTCGGCGGATTTGTTAGGTCCTTATCCTAGGTCCAAAAATGGTAACCAATATGTTTTGGTTGTCGTAGAATGGTTTACAAATATGTCTTAGCTATCTCGAAAAAATATCGTAAAAATTTGGAAGAAAAATGTAACTCTTTCTTCAGCTCCGAATAACTATTCCGCAAAATTGGCTCCCAAATTTATACCTTGCATTGTTTCTAAGGTTATCTCTAACTTGGTTTATGAGCTAAAAGACATGGATGGCAAGGACTCAGGACGTTGGCATGTTAAGGATCTCAAATCCGCTTTTGTTGATAACGATTCAAATTTATCTGATGAAGAATATTTTAGTGCTGGGTCCGAAAGTTCAGGCGACTAAATATTTTTCTCTTAACTTCTCGAGAGAGGGCATACTCCTTCTTTATCTTACCTTTTCCTTATCTTATCTTATCTTATCTATTCTTAGCGCTCTATGAGAGGGGCCTTAGAATTCTCTCATTATGGCATTCACCAGATGTTGAGTAAAAGTCTCAAAACTGGCCACTTTCAGAATACATTTCCATTTCAGACCTATATTCTTAGGGCTCTGTGAGAGGGGCTTGAGGATTCTCTCACCATGGCATTCACCAGATGTTGAGTAAAAGTCTCAAAACTGGCCACTAACAAGAAAATCTTTCAACTTGTGATTTATATTCTTAGGGCTCTGTAGGAGGGGCTTTTCCAATTCAAATTTGTACGAAATTACTTTGTCTTTCATGAAATCTGGTTACAGACTGCATCAGAGTATTTCACTTGTCATTTACTTTTCGTTTCTTATCTTCCCGTGGCTTCATTAGAAAATCGGATCTTAAACTGGAAATGATGTTTTTCATTTCGTTTGAGATAGTCTTATCGTATCGTTGCCGTATTAGACAATTGGATCTCTGACTGGAGATGGTTGTATTTCATTTCGTTGGAGATTGTCTAATGATATCGTTTCGTATCGTTGCCGTATTAGACAGTTGGATCTTTGACTGGAATATGTATTTCATTCCGTTGAAGATTGTCTAATAATATCGGTTCGTTTCTTACCGTATTGAACATTCGTATCTTCAACTGGAAGTATTCGTTTACATCTTCGTTTGAGATTGTTTGATAACTTTCCGTGGAACATCAAATTTCTTGATAATACCTTCTTTCAGGTATGAGTTTTGATGTTTCACAATTTTGGCAACATATTGTGGTTACTGTATATCGAGCTAGGTGTTAATTCTCATTCGTTGGTTGAGTTTGAATCTACGTTATCATATCTTTCTATTTATCTTATCTTATTTATCTTATCTTATTTATCTTATCTTATTTATCTTATCTTATTTATCTTATCTTATTTATCTTATCTTATTTATCTTATCTTATTTATCTTATCCTATTTATCTTATCTTATTTATCTTATCTTATTTATCTTATCTTATTTATCTTATTTTATTTATCTTATCTTATTTATCTTATCTTATTTATCTTATCTCATTTATCTTATCTTCTCTCTTATCTGTTTATCTTATTTCTTTATTTTATCTGTCTCTTTTCCTTGGCTAACTTATAATTAAGTTAGCGCAACCTCAAAATTTTGAAGGGACTCGCTTTTGTTACGTGCGTGCATAGTTCGGTCTGGCTGTTGAATTTTTTTTTCGACATGATTTTTCGAAGGGAAGGTATTGGTGGGTTGTATTTGGCTAGTCGTGAGTCTACGGGTGATCATGACTTTAGGTCTCAAAGGTGACGGCTGGATGCAACTACTGTGCCGACCTCAGCTCGACTGGTCTGCTTAGGCTGAGGACTTGCTCGCCGTGGCAAAAACGGGAACATTCTCGTCCCTTTTTGGTATTTTGTATCGTGAACCATAAGTTCATTTTTGGTTTGGTGACGCTGTAGTTACTCCTCCAGTTGTAGGTGACAGCTGGGATCGGTGGTTGATTCAAGTAATCTGGGGACGAGTGGTTATGAGTTTTCCTCAACGGCGCAGCACCTAATAAATTGCAGCGACGAGGACACTCTGGCTGGATTGTTTGGGAGGACTCCGTTAACACAGTTTCTGGGCCTGGATGTCGTCATTCATCGCAACCATTTTCTTCCCTTCGTTCATTTAGTCTGTTGCGAAAATAGAGAACTGAAGTTTTAGCTTGGTAAATGCTACTATTTACTCATTTGAATTTTTCCAAATGTATCTTTTCCTTCACTCATTTAGTTTGCCAGGGGTGCAACGAGTTGAAGTTTCAGCTTTGTAAATGCTATGATTTACAAATATTTTGTTTGATTTGAATATTTTTCAAGCTTCCGCCTGTTAGTATACAGGGCTGTTGAAAGTTAGGATTGGGTTTTGAACTCATTTGATAGCATGCCCATTTAATTTTTCCTGTTTACAACCTTCACTTAATTCTTATAGAGTCAGTGTGCCTGAGAATTAATAGCGTTTCCAAATTTTTTTTATAGTACTTCCAGCTCACTTTAAATACCTGGTTTCAGCTGCAAATGGATGAAAATTTATAAACTTCTAGGTTTCCAAATTTTTACACCGGGTTGTGGTGGTGTGTAACGAATTTTTCGTTACGTCCTTACATATAAACAATTTCTCATAATGTTTCCGATTATCTTTACGGTGGTACGGGTCAGTAGTCATTGCAGATCGTGAACTGCAAAACAGCGCCATTATTATCGTCTTTGAACACGTGATCATGAGTTCGTATTCCGTCAAGTTGAACAAGGTTGTTTTCGCGGCGAGTGAGCGTTTGGTTTTTCCCAAGTTTTTTTAAATAGAGAAAAAACCGAGAATTAAAAAACAGATGAACTATGATTTCGTCGAACCGAAAGGATGATCCTCCTCTTTCTTGAATTGAACGTCAAGATAGGCAGGTGTGCTGGGTGGATTGATTCTGGTATGTACGATTTATGAGTTGAATAAGTATCACTGTTGGAATTTGGTGGAGTAATATTATCCTCTTTATCTTGCAATTAATGTTGTAGTTGATTATCATTTTCTTCGATTTTCATAAGCTTGAAATATTAGAATTCTTGGATATACCGCATGGTCATTTTTGAATGTTAAGTATGAATATTTCGGCCATTTTGGCAAAGCATTTATAGCACATATTGTGGCAGACGTAACAATTGTCCCGAACATGGAGAACTGATTTTTTCTTGGATATCAGTTCTACGCTTCTTTCATTTTAAGGTACCAGGTAATTGGTAATTTCGAGTGGACCGGCGCCTACTTACTACTCACCTCACACGACCAGTGGTTTGTTCCAAGGATTCGACTATTCTGGGACAGTTTGGCAGTGACTAATAGGACAACTCTCCGGTAAGCAATTTTCTTTATTTCATAACAACATGTTTATGAGATTGATTTTCTTTTCTCTTGAGAAAGAATTGCTTCTGGAGAGGGTTGTACCTCTGGCTCAACTAGTATCAGAACACTCGATTTAATATATGCTTCGAACATAAAATTTGATTCACATTTAATTAGTTCCTTTCATCGATTCACTTCATTCAATTCACAGTGGGGGTTATTCGATTTTTGATCGTTCCAGAATCAATTCATTTCAGTTACTACCTTGTCTCCAAGAGCATGGAAATTCATTCAATTTCTTGAGAATTGCCCGGCTTATCGATTCGAAAGGGGAATTGCCGCCCATTTCGAAATTATCTTTTTCTAAGAGGGTTGTGCCCACTGAAAGACGTGTGGTCTTCTTCTTCGGTTTATCTCTGGCAATTCTTCAATGAAAAAGAATTATTTAACTTTATCTTTAACTAAGAGAGTCGTGCTCACTGAAAGACGTGTGTCTCTCTCTTCTTATCTTAGCTGAAGAGTATACTTTTTCCCTGACTATTATCTTGGTTCATGAACCGTATTTTTTTGTAGCTTACCAGAGTATTCTGGTTATAACGCTATATTTTCCTTCGGTACTTGCTTTAAAATAGTATATTTTTTGCACTGGCAACATTTGAATATTTTGCTTTGAAATAGTATATTTTTTCTCTGGCAACTTCAGAGTATTTTGCTTCAAAATACTATATTTTTCCTCTGGTTAAGTCTTGAGGAAATTTTTATATTTTACCCTTCTGGTACACCTTATCAAAGCACACCTTATCAGAGCTCACTTTATTTCAAAATTTAACTGAATTTTGAAAGAACGTTTTGGGTGAGGTTTGTTTGTTTGATTTTGAATTTTGTTCATTGTTGATAATTTTTGTGAATTATTAATATTTTCTTGGAAATTCAAATCCAGAATAGCAGATTGGATTGCTATTTATTATCTCTGTTCTTTTACTGTTATCTTCCAGTCTTTTATACAGACTGAGATTTTTATTGTATGCTATCATTTGCATCTATCTTTCGACTCTAGATTAGATTTTGAATCATAAAACTTGAGGTTCAAAGGATATCCTTCGTTCTCCCTTTTTGTACACATTTTGATTCCTATCATCTTCTTCCATGATATATACCACAGAGTGAAGCCATCTGCGGAGACAGAAGGACTGGTACCCTGGGAAGGTCATACAGCACATCCAATTCAGCACTGGTCCGTGAAGATCAACCAAATTCACGCCTGTAAGGGGGTCTAAAACCAAATAGAGAACCACTCACGACCAGCTTCGTCGTTGTACAGCTGAAACCAAGTTTATCATAGTACCGCTGAGACCAGCTCCGAAGAAACCAGCCATCATCTCCCTCCCTTGAAGATCTCCGAAGGTATATCAGTATCACCAACGACTAGAGGAATCACTCTTTTGTAACTGTTCAGAGTTTGATCAGAGTCAAAAATATTTGTTTTTTTTATGTAATTTTTCAATTTTTAACAGAAGTTCAATACTCTTCTAGTATAATTATTAACATTTGTTTTTTCATATCTTGTTCAGTCCAATTACAATTCAGTCTGGAATAAATTTGTTGAGTTGATTTCTTGCATATTTATTTGCCTTCCCAAACAAGCTAGGTGACATTTATTTAATTTTATTTATCTTTGGCTTTCGTCTTTAACAAGCCTGGCGCCCAACTCTTGAACTAGTCAAGTTAATGAATGTATAATTTTTTTAGTGGCCCAATTTGATAAACTGGGAAAAGTCATCAATTCAACCTTACTCACGGCCTAACCGTATCCATCTGAGCAGCCTATCGGCAAAGTGATTTCACCTTTTTAAATTTGAATCATATAATTTAAAATCTGGGGTTCAAAAATGAAGGGTGTTGCACAAATTGGCGCCCAACGTGGGGCTCGAAAAACTTGACTGTTCTTGAACCTTGAAGCGCGCTGGTCTTACTATCAATTATGAGGAGTCTCAGTTTTGTAGACCACCCCTTAATTTTTTTGGCTATGTAGTCGATAAAGAGGGTCTCAGAATGAATGATTCTGAAGTATCTGCAATTTTAAAATATGATAAACCTAAGACAACCACACGAATCAGGCGACTGCTTGGTATGGTTGGATATTATAGAAGGTTTCTCTATAATTTTTCTTCATCATGTAGTCCAATAACTGATCTTTCGAGAGGTCGGAAAAAAGTATAACCTATAGAGTGGTCTGATGAAGCTGACAAAGCTTTTGACGAAATGAAAAAGTCTTCAACTACAGCACCTGTGTTAGCCAGTCCGGATTTTTCTCTTTCCTTCATTATATATTGTGATGCATCAGATACGGGCGTAAGGTTCCGTTTTGTATCAAGAAACTGATGGGATTGAGCACCCTATAGCATATGCTAGTAAACTTTGAATAAATGTCAACGTAATACTCGGCCACTGAAAAAACGCTGCTTGCAGTAATTTTTGGCATTGAAAAATTTGGTGTTACATTGAAGGTACTTATTTCAAAGTTATTACTGATTGTGCAAGTTTAGTTTGGTTAAATAACATGCTAATCCTTCTGGAAGATTAGCCAGGTGGGCAGTGAAGTTGTCTCTGTTTTCATTCAATATTGAGCACAGGAAAGGCACACTAAATGTAGTAGCTGATGCTTTATCTAGGTCTCCAATTGAGGCATCTGTTTTAAATTTATCTACTTCAACACCAGATAAATGGTATGATGACATGTGTTAGAAGGTTGAGAAAAATCCAGGCAGCTATCCTTCTTTTAGAGTAGAACAGAATATACTGTATGAACATATTTTCAGTAAAGACATATTAATTGGGAATTTATCTGAGTGGAAAATTGTGGTACCCACAGCTAATAGATTAGAATTGTTGGAAATGTTTCATGATGATGAAACGGCAGGGCATCTAGGTATTGCTATAACCTTAGCGCGTATTCAGGATCTGTATTATTGGCCAGGTCTTAGAAAAAGTGTTTATAAGTATGTTAGGAAATATTTATTTGTGCTACTTGTAAATCATCAAATTTACCTCGAGCTGGACTAATGGTTCAAAAAGCGCGTATTCAGGATTGTTTGCATTTTTGTGCCAATACATCCAATAGTTGAAGCCTCATCTAAGGCTATTATGAAATTCTTGGAAAATTAAGTTTTTTTTGTTTTTGGAGTACCTCAAATTTTAGCTTGTGATAATGGGTTAGTTTTCACTAGTAAGGAATTTAAATCTTTCATATCGCAGTATGAAGTTCAGAAAACTTGGTATACAGCCAGATATCATCCTCAAATTAATACCACTGAAAGGCAGAACAAAGTTATAGTAACGGCCGTAAGGTCATACATAAAAGAAAATCATAAGACTTGGGATCAGTCCATTTTTGAGATTGCACAAGCAATACGTACTTCAAAGAGTGATGTTACAGGATATTCATCAGCATTTTTTACCTTTGGTAGAAACATACCTATTTCTGGTGATTATTATGGGCAAATAGCAGAAAATTCAAGAAATATAGTCAGTATAACTGAAAAAAATTCAAGAATCGATGATCTCCAAGTATTGATATCGGGTAAATTTGTGTTGTTCAAATCCTAAACTGTTTCCTTCAGCAATTTCTAATCTAATTGCTAGGCAACAGTTTCTCATTGAACAACCCAAATTTACCCGATAAAATACAAACCTCTCGTGCAATTATAAGTGATATTTTTGTTTGCTCCTTTGACACTTGATTTAATTCATTTATTGTTATCATAGGAATCAATAAACAATTGAGTAGAGTTATATTTTTTCTATAGAATTAATGACGGTTTAATTAGTTTGAACCTATTCTCCTATTTTGATGTTCTTTACGGCAACAATTTTCGTTATAAATTTTATTTGGTTCGTCATATTTTTTTAATTTTTCGTTTGTTAATTCTCATCAAAAATAGTAATGGTGAATTTATTTTTTGAGTTGTTTTTATTCGTACTGATTTCGGTAACTATCAACATATGATACTCACCGCCCTAAGTACCAGATCTCACAGGAATCATAAACTTAGTTCAAAAAGTTTAACCAAAATTTCCAGAAGTACCCAGAACGCCAGAACGCTCTTATATTGAATAAACAAAAAAAACTAGTATTTTAATCACAATCTCTTTCATAGGCTACAATGAGGTTAATTTCCACTAGCACACTGTTTTTATTTTAGTTTGAGGTAGTAGGGTACACCGATTGAAATAAATTTTCCATATCATTTACATGACTATTTTTTTACAGTGGACATGCCCGATCCCTACGCCAACTACGTGAAACGAGCATGGATCACCCAAATGCGTTGTCGATTGCTTCCTTTCTACCCAGAGATACCCCCTGACGACTTTAGGCGAACTAATCCCAGAGAAGCCCTAGAATTCCTACAAGAATACGAAAATGACCAGCCCCAGCTAAATTATCCTCCAGAATCTTTGGAAAATAACGCTCTGACCCTAGAAGAGATGAAAAAAATTTACCCTCTCATCAAATTCTTCAATGACATGCATTTGACCCCCAGGAAGATCCAGAAACTTCTGAGCCCCGAAAACAACCTGCGGCTGATGGAGCTTTTAGATAGTTTTGACAACATCAGGTCTGAGGACGAAGCTTAGGAGCTGCTGAGGAAACACCTGAACGGAAGATTGGAATTGGAAAACAAACCTAAGTGAAATTCATGGAGAGTTATACACCGGATAATTTCAGAACCATTTGGGACTCCTTGAACGATCATGATTTTCCTGAGACTCGGGTCTACTACGATGAGAATGATGAAGATAATTCGGAATATGGTAGTGGGCACCCGGTAGACGAGATTTTCCGAGAAAGAAACGATGGCGAAGGAATTTTCCGAGAACGACATAATGGCGAAGATAATTTCAGAGAAAGACACAACGACGAAGGGATTTTTGGAGACAGGAAGCCTCATGAAGATGATAACGTTCCTGCAGGAAGGGGGATATTTGGCAAACTCAATCAAGGGTAGAAGTATGAAGAAAAAATTATCCGACCAGCTGAAGATCACAAAAGTTAGAGAACGAATTCGTAAAGCTTTTGACAAAAATACCAGGGTGTATAATCTCCGAAAACGTGATACCAAATATAAAAGTGGTGATTATCATTATATTATATATATATTAAAAACTATGTATTGTCTAAAGCTGAAAATGCATTTTCTGCTAAACTTGCGCCTAAATTCATTCCTGGTATTGTAGATAAAGTAATTCCCCCTTTAGTTTATTCATTGAAAAATGAGAATGGTGCTGACCTAGGTAACTGGCATGTAAAAGATTTGAAATCTGACCCAACTTTTCTTGATTCGGATGATGACTCAGAAACGTCTCAGAACTCTGATGAAGGGTTATGATCTTTTGGTTCATTTGTAGCTGTGCAGTGGGCGGCTTAAGAATACCACTGTAGGGGCATTAACCATTCTGGCGGTGAAAGTCCGACCAAATGACCACTTTGTCTTTTGAAATCTTCTCTCCTTTGAGAAATGTATTTTTGGATATTTTGAGGATTTTATTTTTGGATATATTGAGGATTTTATTTTGGATATCCTGATGCTGGAACAAAGTTTTGTTGTTCAAAATTCAAGAAATTAAGAGGAAGGCAAATTTTATGGCCAATGTTTTTCAGGTGTAATTCAATTGTATTAGTTTCATATATTGAATTGTAATTTGGTGGATTAAATAGTAATTTGTTTTCAAAGAGAATATATGTGCTGTTGGCTTGATTTCCTGAAGGTTTGCTAGACAATTATTCGTTACGGCACAGGTGTTAGATTTTTTTTTCTTTTCTCTTATTTTTCTGGGTTGAAAAAACATAGTCAGTGCTAGGTTTCTAGCATATGATTAATTTTTTTTCTTTTTGGTAATCTAAGTGGTTTTTGATGTCACGTTAAGTGATGTTAAATCATTGAAGGTAGGTAGTAGTAATGAGTAAGCGGGAGGGTTTTGGAATTTATTTCCACCCTCGTCTGTGTTTGAGCATCTAGTTCAGAGAATTATTTGTCTCAAACACATGAGTTATTTTTGGGATGTTGCTAGAAGATATCACTTAACTGTATTTGGTATGATATAGTTGATAATATATATTTTTCATGATTTTTATATTTGAGTACATCCTTGGTATGGTTCCATATTTGGTGTTAATTATCACCGAGCTGTGATTTTGATGTAGGTGAAGCGATCACGTGTATATATATTTATGCATATATTTTTTCCTTGAAATTTGGAATATTCTTTGATCACCTATAAACTTTTCCGAAGAGGCATTTGACGACTGATCAAACATAGTTCTCATATGCTTTCTCTTGAATATCATTGAAATTGAAGTCATTTTCGTATCATTTTGTTTTTTATATTCTTTGTGAAGTATAGTATTGGCTGCTCGAAATCAGAATAAATAATCTTTTTCGTATTTAAAGCAATAATCAATTTCATTGAATCAAAAAAAATTTTAATTTTTAATTTTTTTTAATAATAATCTCTTGATGAGATTACACTCAATTGTAACAACTATGAGTTGGGGAGTGCATTGAAAATATTCCATGTTTCAAGAAGTAGAATTTTTGTATATCTAATTCTGACACAAACAATATTGTTTTCATGTAAAATCGCTGAGAACACACTCAATGGACCAGAAGCTGATGCTTGTGTCTACATGATCGGTCGCCCAGCAGCTATAAGTACCCCCTGATTGCAAGCCAAACAACTTCTTGAAGTCTAGCTACGTGCTACACAAAAATACAATCAAGGTACATCATCATCGATAAACCGACAGGTTCAGCAAACAAAACCAGTATTAGTTTTTTTGCGTTGGAATTTTAATAAATCTTTCATTCGATATATATTAAAAATTTGTAAATAGATTGTTATAAGTTGATATTTATATAATAAATACTACGATCTCCACAGGTGGTGGACGTGTTTATTAGAGCTGTGTGCAGTTTGATTATTTCAGTGGTATATCTGATTGATTTCTTGTCGACATTTATTCCTTTCAATATGCCGTTAACTCGTGATCAATTGTGTGAACTAAAAAGTGCGGCAGATGTTATTATAAAACAATTATTCAAGGACGAAACATTCCTCAAAACAATAACGGATAGTGTCTCTAACGAAATCATGAAAAACTTGAAACAACAACTCTCTTCTTTCGAGAAAAAAGTGGTAAAATTAGAAGCAGATATCAATGTCTTGACCGAGGCAAATAAAAAGGTTGTAAAAAACCTGAACGATAAGATCGACCTCCTAAATGCTAAAACAAGTGATTGTACAGGGTTGTCCTATAATCCCTTACAAATAATATCCGAAATCACAGAAATCAAACAACGTGAAAACAATTTATTGGTGTTTGGAATTCCAGAAAATGCATTGGATTCTGACGCGGTCAAGGACGTGATCAGAACAGTTGTTCCTGATTTTGAGATGACAGGATCTAAGACTTATCGCCTAGGTAAACCCTCTCCAGGAAAAAATCGTCCAATAAAGATTATCATGCCTAACAATAATCACCATTCCCTGCTAATCAAAAACAATAGAAAAATACAGGCTGATGACAAGTTTAAGGATATCTACATCAAACCGGACCAAACAGTTTTGCAAAGAGAGCATCTCATAAGATTGCGACAAGATCTGAAAAACCGGCAAGATTTGGGGGAACAAGACTTGATTATCAGATATAAAAACGGCATTCCTGTCATTGCTAAAAAAAACTAGTTTGCACATCCAACGGATCTTCCCAAGTTGCCAATAATCTCTTAATTTCATATCGAGCAGCACAATACCACCCCGTCTCATGTGGCATTACAATTCGGCCGACTGGGAAGGTCTTCGTATGTTTTTCTCAGCGTTTCCATGGAAGAGAGTTTGTTTCTCTTCAGTAGATCCAACACGATGTGCTGAGACAATATCTGAAATCATCATGTTGGGGATGCAAACTTACATACCGAATACCGAAAGAAGAACATCATCCGATAAGACCTGGTTTAACAGAAACTGCTCTAGAGCTGTGGCTTCCAAACAGGCAGCATACCATCGATGGCAAAAAAATCCGGGACCTGAGACCAGAGCAGCATATGTTGAGGCTAGAGGCATATGCAAAGAGACAATAGAATGTTCAAAAGATGCTCATAATGCCAAAATAAGATCAAAACTTGTTGAATGTCCCAACGGATCCCGTTCATTTTGGTCTTTCGCCAAAGCTGTGGGAAGAAACTTCACTTCCAGCTCTTTTCCTCCCCTAACCAAAGAAGATGGAACACTAGCAACGACTGCCCAGGAAAAAGCCAATATCTTTGCGCACCTATTTGCTGGAAATTCCACTCTGGATTCTTCGGGAAAACAACCCCCGAACATTACACCTATTGACAGTCACATGCCCGAGATCATCTTTCGCCAAAGTACTATCAAGAAAGATTTTGCTGGGTCTCAACACCAACAAAGCCTGTGGATCTGACGGAATCCCGCCGATTGTTCTCAAGAAATGTGCCCCCGAACTAACACCTGTTCTTTGCAAGTTGTTCAACCACTCTTACAATTTGGGAGTATTTCCGTCCAATTGGAAAATTGCAAGAGTACAGCCAGTCCCTAAAAAAGGCAAAAAGACCCTACCTAGCAATTACAGACCTATCGCACTGCTATCTATTATTTCAAAGGTCATGGAAAAAGCCATCAACATCGAGCTCATGAAATATCTGGAAGACTCAGGAATTATCAATGATAGACAATATGGCTTCCGCCATCAGAGATCAACTGGTGACCTGCTCGCATACGTCTCACATATATGGAGCTATCCATTGAAAAGTATGGCATTAGATATCTCCAAGGCGTTCGATCGAGTTTGGCACCAGGGACTCCTCGCCAAGCTTCCATCTTATGGCTTGCCCCTCAGCTGTGTTCTCTGCTTGCTAGTTTACTCTCAAACGGTCTCTCCATGTAGTGGTCGATGGAGTTTCATCTGACACTCTACTCATAAATGCTGAGTGTTCCCAAGGGATCCATTTCTAGCACCAACACTATTTTTTACTTCACATCAACGACCTGTTGAAAGCACTTCATGTCCCGTACACAGCTTTGCCGATGATAGTACCCTCCATACCGTTTTTCTTCCAGGGCCCTATATCAGCCCGTGAAACCAGAAATGAACGAGGAAGAAATGTTAACAATATAAATATGGACTTAGCAACAATTCTCGAATGGGGACCCAATAACTGGTAGAATTCAATGCAAACAAAACACAAGCATGTCTTTTCTCTAGAAAGCCGATCTCACTATCCTAACATAACTTTGTCAGGGTAACCATACCACTGAAGTCATCCATATCGATGCTTGGTATTACTATCAGCAATAACCTTTCCTGGGAAAATCACGTGAGGTCCATTGCAAAAGTGCATCCCAAAACTTGGTTTTGTTTCGTGCAAAGAGCTATTTCACCCAGTCAGCTGCTTATGATCTATAAGGCACAGATCCGACCTGTCCTGGAATACTGTTCCCATATTTTGAGTGCGGCACCTAAACATATCCTGAATCTATTGGATTCTGTCCAAAAGATAGCAATTCGTCTCGTCGGTGATGCCTCGCTTACAAACTCGCTCACTTGTCTGGAACACCGTAGACAAGTTGGGGATTTGTCTCTATTTTATAGATATTTTCATGGGCGATGCTCTTCTGAAATATCAACAATCGTTCCTCCTTTGGCAGTCTCTTCGAGATTAACCCGTCAAGTTCAGTCTTCCACCCCTTCGTGGTCACTTTGGAGACCTGCAGAACATCACTTTCAAAGACTCATTCATCCAACGAACTGCGAGGCTTTGGAACTCATTGCCTAGGGAGGTGTTCCCCGAGGCATACAATCTCCAGAAATTTAAGAAGAACACCAACTCCTACCTTCTTTCCCTTGGTTCCCACGATGTTCTCTGAACATTACAGGATATCCCTTTTCGTGGGAACCGGAACATAAAAAAAAAAAAAAAAACAAAACTGTAGAGGCCTGAACTCGAAAACCCATCTGTTCTATAAAAATATACTTGATACTGAACATAATGTTATAATAGTAACTGAAACCTGGCTTAAGGAAGGAGTGAACAATGAGGAGCTTTTTCCAGAAAATTTCCTAGCTTATCGTAAGTACCGGAAAACTCGTGGTGGTGGTGTGATGATTGCTGTCAACAATAATATTTTTCAGTCAGAGGCCTGCGATTTTGTATGTCCAGTTGATAAAATTGACTTTCTTTGCGTTAGAGTCTCTACAAATAACTCAAAACCTCTTTTAATATGTACTGCTTATATTCCACCAAATTCAACATATGATGACTATGACGAATTCTTTGGATTCCTTGAAGATTCTGCTGAACTGAATAAGGCTATTATCATTGGAGACTTCAACATCAGTGAATTACATGACTACTACGATATTGGAAGCCTAACGAACCTAACCTGTCGCTTTAACAACTTTTTGGGTTTTTGCGATCCAGCACAACGCAATTATGTGAGAAACAACAATAACAGGTTACTGGATTTGGTTATATGTCCAGCTGAGACTAGGTGTGTAGTGGAACATAATGATGACCCAATAGTTCCTATTGATCTCCATCATCCAGGACTCACAGTGCAACTATCTATTAGTACTGGTAATGTAAAAAATTTTGTTTCGTCTGTTGAAAGGCTTGGGTTTGAAAAGAATTGACGAAGCTAAGTTCTCTCATCTACTCAATGAACTGAACTGGTCTCAAGCTTTGCTTCACCTGATAGTGTTGATTCTATGTGCACAATACTTAATGACTCTTTGCACAACATTATGTCCAAATGTGCTCCTCTGCTCAAATGTAGATCACGTAGGTTCCCTGCGTGGTTTTGGCAAATGTACCATAAATAAAATCAAATCAAAAATCATTATCTGAAAATGTACAAAAAAACCAAATACCTTTCTTATCTACAGCGAGTCAAAAACGTCAGAAAATTGATCAGATTGAGTATAGCATCTGACTATAAGTTATACATTGAGAGATCTGAAGAAATGCTCAAACATAACCCTCGTGGGTTTTGGAACTATATCAACTCAAAGAAAAACAAATCTCGCATCCCAGGTGAAATGATTCATAACAATAACATACTTTCTTCACCTCTCTCAATAGTCAACGGTTTTGCAGCTAACTTTAGTAGTGTGTATAGCCAAGATGATGGTAATACCGTAGACTTAAGCGACAACCTATCTGATCTGACAATGATGCCAAGTCACCATTTCTTGAACCTATCAACCATCACCAAGGAACAAATCAAGAATGCCGCAAAAAAACTCAAAAATAAATTCACTTGTGGTCCCGATGGGATCCCTGTTAAAATAGTCAAAAATCACATTAACCTTCTGGCCGATCCTCTACATATCATTCTCAATCTTGCCTTACAAAAAAACTATTATCCAAAGATTTGGAAATTGTCCAGAGTATGTCCTGTATTTGAATCCGGCAACATTACTCATGTTGAAAATTATGGACCAATAGTCATTATATCAGTTTTCTCAAAAATATTCGAGATTATACTTTCTGAACTTATATACAATCATGTCAGTTCTTCTCTGTCTAACTTTCAGCATGGCTTTGTCAAAGCTAGAAACACTGCATCTAACCTCTGTATTTTTCCAATTCGTTTCTGATTCCCTTGACCAGAGGAACCAGGTGGATGTAATCTTTACAGACTTCAGTAAAGCTTTCGATCGCGTGTCTCACCCTCAACTACTTAAGAAGTTGCTAAGCTTTGGATATATCTACTAATATTCAGTTGCTGCTCAATTCCTACCTAACAGACCGGAAACTCTTTGTTGAGTTTGATGGAATAAAATCCTCCTGCTTTACAGCCTCATCCGGTGTTCCTCAGGGTCAAATCTTGGTCCCTTATATTCCTGATATTCATCAATGATATCACTGATGATATTCATTCTAACAAGCTATTATTTGCGGACGATATGAAGATTTATAGGAAATAAGGACGAAACGGATTACATTGTACTTCAGGAGGATTTGAATTCTCTGAGTAACTGGTGCATTCAGAATAAACTCCACTTGAATACCAAAATGTAAAGTTATGACTTTCACTCGAAAACTAGTTCCACTCACATTTAATTATGAACTTGATGGTAAAACTCTAATCGTATCACTGAATCAAAGGACTTAGGAGTTATTTTGATCAAAACTGACTTTCTCAAATCATATTGAACACATCATTTCTAAATCGATAAAAATTTAGGTTTTCTTATACGCAACTGTAGAGATTTCAAGTCGTTTGATTCTTTGAAGAACATCTACTTATCTATGGTCAGAAGCAAACTTGAGTACTGCAGTGTTGTTTGGAATCCTTCCCATTCCAAATACATTATGGCTATTGAGAACGTTCAGAAGAAATTCTTGAAATTTGCTTATTATAAAAAACATGGTATTTATCCCGTTAGAGGCTATAATTATGTCCTCTTGCTACAGGAGTTTAATTTGATATCACTAAGAAAATATCGCGAAATGAGAGACATGTGCTTTATTTACAAATTAATACACAATCAAATAGATTGTTCAACTTTATTGTCACAAATGATGTTCAATGTACCTCGTTTCTCATCTCGCTCATGTAACACATTTTACTTACCCGTACCTAACACTGTGCATAACTTCAACTCACCTTCATCAACAATGTCTAGGAGCGTTAACAATTCACCCAATGTAGATATTTTCTTTTTGTCATTTGCACAATTCAAGCGTTATATTCTTAAGCACATTTCCTAATTGATAATTTATACATTACGCTTTCAGTCACTTTTTATTTATTAATGATTAGTATGAGACTACTCTTATCACCTATTAATAATTTTGTACACCCTATTAATGGGCTCTTGGGCCTGTTGGATGTATTTTGGAAATAAATAAATAAATAAATAAATAAATAAATAAATATTTGTTTTATTGTTGTAGTTATTTACAGAAGCAAAGTTATTTGATGTGCACTCATTATTAAATGGGGAATTTGGATTTTTGTCCTAGTTTAAATAAAGAATCTGGCGTCTATTCAAATTCACAATTTCTAAAACTTTGCTTGAAACATAAAAAATTTGAAACCAGCAAGGCGGTCCGGAAGAACTTCACACCGCTCTTCACTAAATAGTCGGGCATTCCATTACAACAATTAACTTGTTTAACATTACATCTGTCAAATATTATGAGAAATAACTTCACTTTCATCGTATACTTTTAACTTTTCAGAATAATATTTCTGTTTGATATTCCTTCGAAAATGTTTCCTGGTATCCTCACGAACATAACATTGCAAATTTCCATAAAACTGAAACACCGAGGAATAAATGTTCAATGACTGAGTATTAAAAATCGTCCGCATTCATTTTCAGACCCATCGGTTGTCAATGAAAAAAATCAGCGATACAGACCTGGTTGACATCATTTCATGTCGGCTGACGGCGATGTACATAAATTCTTCTCTGAATTCTAATCTGAACACTTCGAATGATGAAAATGTACAAGTTTCTCTTAATATACTTGACTTTCCTGCTGGTTTCCATCGGCAACTTGGTAGCTTTTTTCTGTAGAATATAACCAAGTGCAAGCCAGGATAGGTATAGCAAACACAACGGAAGTCACCAAAAAGCTCCGTGTTTGTACGGCTTTGAACTTGTGAATGGAAGTTGCAATGAAATAAGATTAATTGCAAATTTTCGTCATAGCAAAAAGTTTTTGAATCTTTTACTCACAGATTAACCTAGGTCAAAGAATTGAAGATTTGTTTGTATTCAAAACTTTTATTCGCATAAAAACTTGTCTCAACAATATTTTTTCATTTATTTTCATTAATCCTTTTCAGTAAATTTGTGTTTTAATGCTTGTCTTAAAAAATATCTTCATTTATTTTTTCATTCGAAAACCGTTCAACGGAACAAAGTAAAAGAAATATTGGCCGGAAAAAAATGTTTTCATGTCTAGTTTGTACCTGGTGAACTCCAAGAGTATATCTGCAACGATAATATGATAATAATATATGTATTCATTTACAGAAAATATAAGGAAATTCAAGTTAGATTTTTGTCTACCAATAGGATCAAAGACTGGATAACTCCATTCTCACTCTCACACCTAACAAAACAATATATTAATGACAAATGTTCAACGAAGACTTGCAACAATGCATAAACAACCTCAACGAAGTACTTTGTACGATTGATTACGCCTAAGCTATGTCGACTTCCTTTACGAACGGAACCATAATTGCATTGTTCGAAGTAGTCGAACAACAATTTTCTTCAAAATTGTTATAGCTCAAAAGAAGCGAGGAATATACTCGCGAAACGTTACGGAGACATAGAATAGTTTTTTGTCCAAAACCCTGCAATCCCTCAAATATAACTAATTTGGACGCAATCATACAAATAGATAAATGAGTGTATGATCAGGGCACACGCATATATAGATTATTATAATGTCAATTATTCTATCAGATGTTGTTCAATGTTTAGCATTGCTCTAGTCGAGGAACTTGTTGTTTTCTGTCAAATATTATGAAAAATAACTTCACTTTCATCGTTTATTTCTAACTTTTCAGAATAATATTTCTGTTCGATGTTCCTTCGAGAATGATTTCTGATATCCTCACGAACATAACATTGCAAATTTCCATAAAACTGAAACACCAAGCAATAATATATTCAATTAATGAGTATTGAAAAAATCGTCCGCATTCATATTTCAGACCCACCAGTTGTCAATGGAATAAAAATCAGCAAACGGACCTGGTTGACATCATTCCATGTCGGCTGACGGCGATGTACATCAATTCTTCTCTGAATTCAAATCTGAACACTCGAATGATACAAATGTACAAGTTTCTCTTAATATTCTTGACTTTCCTGCTGGTTTCCATCGGCTACCTGGTAGCTTTTTCTGTAGAATATAACCAAGTGCAAGCCAGAATAGGAACAAAAACACAACGGAAGTCTCCACAAAACCCCGTGTTTGTACGGTTTTGAACTTGTAATGGAAGTTGCAAAGAAATAAGATTAATTGCAAATTTTCGTCATAGCAAAAGTTTTGAATCTTTCACTCACAGATTAACCTAGGTCAAAGAATTGAGATTTTTTTTGGATTCAAAACTTTTATTCGATAAAACTTGTCTCCAACAATGTTTTTTCATTCATTTTCATTAACCTTTTTCAGATGAATTTGTGCTTTTATGCTTGTCTTAAAAATATTTTCATTATTTTTCATTTGAAAACCGTTCAACAAACAAAGTAGAAGAAATATTGGCCGAAAAAAAATGTTTTCATGTCAAGTTTGTACCTGGTGAACTCAAGATTATATCTGCAACGATAATATAATGATGATATATGTATTCATTTACAAAAGTATAAGGAACTACTAGTTAGATTTTTGTCTACAATGAGGATCAAAGATTGATTAACTGCATTCTTACTCTAACACCTAACAAAACATAATATACTTAATGACATATGTTCAAACGAAGACTTGTAACAATGCATAAACAACCTACAACGAAGTACTTTGTACGATTGATTACGCCTAAGCTAGGTCGACTTCCTTTACAACGGAACTATAATTGCATTGTTCCGAAGTAGTCGAACTAACAATACTTCTTAATTTTATTATAGCTCAGAAGAAGCGAGAAATATACTCGCGAAACGTTAGCGGAGACTAGAATAGTTTTTTGTCCAAAACCCTGCAATCCCTCAAACATAACTAATTTGACGCAATCATACAAATAGATAAATGAGTTTATGATCCAGGCACAGGCATATATAGATTATCATTATCATAGAAACACGTTGAAGTAATTAATATAGTGATACCTATGTCGATTACCTATCAGATGTAGTTCAATGTTTAGCATTGCTCAGGGGAACTTGTTGTTTTCTGTCAAATATTATAAAAATAACATCACTTCCATTGTATATTTTAACTTTTCAGAATAATATTTTTTGTTCGATGTTCCTTCGAGAATGTTTCCTGGTATCTTCACGAACATGACATTGCAAATTCCATAAAACTGAAACACCAAGCAAAATATATTCAATTAATGAGTATTGAAAAATCGTCCGCATTCATATTTCAGACCCACCAGTTGTCAATGGAAAAAAATCAGCGATACGGACCTGGTTGACATATTTCATAGTCGGCTGACGGCGATGTACATCAATTCTTCTCTGATTCAAATCTGAACACTTCGAATGATAAAATGTACAAGTTTCTCTTAATATTCTGACTTTCCTGCTGGTTTCCATCGGCTACCTGGTAGCTTTTTCTGTAGAATATAACCAAGTGCAAGCCAGAATAGGTAAAGCAAACACAACAGAAGTCCCACAAAGCTCCGTGTTTGTACGGTTTTGAACTTGTGAATGGAAGTTGCAAAGAAATAAGATTAATTGCAAATTTTCGTCATAGCAAAAGTTTTGAATCTTTACTCACAGATTAACCTAGGTCAAAGTTGAAGATTTTTTTCATTCAAAACTTTTATTCGCATAAAACTTGTCTCCAACATATTTTTTTCATTTATTTTCATTAATCCTTTTTCAGTGAATTTGTGCTTTCATGCTTGTCTTAAAAATATTTTCATTATATTTTTCATTTGAAACCGTTCAACGAAACAAAGTAGAAGAAATATTGGCCGAAAAAAAATGTTTTCATGTCTAGTTTTTACCTGGTGAACTCAAGAGTATATCTGCAACGATTATATAATAATAATATATGTATTTATTTACAGAAAAGTATAAGGAAATACAAGTTAGATTTTTGTCACCAATAGGATCAAAGACTGATAACTCCATTATTACTCTTACACCCAACAAGAAACAATATAAATGACATATAGTTCAACGAAGACTTGCAACAATGCATGAACAACCTCAACGAAGTACTTTGAACGATTGATTACGCCTAAGCTAGGTCGACTTCCTTTATGAACGGAACTATAATTGCATTGTTCCGAAGTAGTCGTGAACTAACAATACTTCTTTATTTTCATTATGGCTCAGAAGAAGCGAGAAATATACTCGCGAAACGTTAGCGGAGACGTAGAATAGTTTTTTTTGTCCAACACCCTGCAATCCCTCAAATGTAACTAATTTGGACGCAATCATACAAATAGATAAATGAGTTTATGATCAGGGCACAGGCATATATAGATTATAATTATCATAGAAACACGCTTGAAGTAATTGACATAGTGATACCCTATGTCAATTACTCTATCAGATGTAGTTCAATGTTTGCATTGCTAGTCGAGGAACTTGTTGTTTTCTGTCAAATATTATGAAAAATAACTTCACTTTCATCGTATATTTTTAACTTTTCAGAATAATATTTCTGTTCGATGTTCCTTCGAGAATGTTTCCTGGTATCCTCACGAACATAACATCAATTTCTAAAACGAAACAGATAAATCAATTTGAGTGAAACGCCATCATTCGACCGGTAATGAAAAATCACATGATGTTGAATATGGCGACGTCATCAATCTTCTCTGATTCATGAAACTGTAAAGTTCTCTTAATATTCTTGACTTTCCTGCTGGTTTCCATCGTACCTGGTAGCTTTCTGAGAATAAACCAAGTGAACAGAATAGGAAGCAAACACAACGGAAGTCCCACAAAGCTCGGTTTGTAGGTTTTGAACTTGAATGAAGTTCAAAGAAATAAGATTAATTCAAATTTTCGTATAGAAGTTTGAATCTTCACATACTATCAGATTGATTTTTTATTCAAACTTATTCGCATAAACTTGTCTCCAACAATTTTTCATTATTTTCATTAATCCTTTTTCAGGAATTTGTGCTTATGCTTGTCTTAAAATATTTTCATTATTTTTCATTGAAACCGTTCAACTAAACAAAGTAGAAGAAATATTGCCGAAAAAGTTTTCATGTCTGTTTTTCCTGGTGAACTCCAAGTATATCTGCAACGATAATAATAAAATATATGTATTATTTACAGAAAAGTATAAGGAAATAAAGTTAGATTTTTGTCACATGGATCAAAGACTGATAACTCCATTTTACTCTACCAACAAAATAATAAATCATATGTTCAACGAAGACTTGCAACAATGCATAACAACCTCAACGAAGTACTTTGACGATTGATTACGCCTAGCTAGGTCGACTTCCTTTAGAACGGAACAAATTGATGTCAGTAGCTGAACTAACAATACTTCTAATTCATTATAGTCAGAAGGAGCGAAATATACTAAACGTTAGGAGACGGAATATTTTTGTCAACCCAATCCCCAATATAACTAATTTGGACGCCATTTTTTTTTTTTTTTTTTTTTTTTTTTTTTTTTTTTTTTTTTTTTTTTTTTTTTTTTTTTTTTTTTTTTTTTTTTTTTTTTTTTTTTTTTTTTTTTTTTTTTTTTTTTTTTTTTTTTTTTTTTTTTTTTTTTTTTTTTTTTTTTTTTTTTTTTTTTTTTTTTTTTTTTTTTTTTTTTTTTTTTTTTTTTTTTTTTTTTATGTATTTTAAATTTCAGAAATTTTTTATTTTCAAATTTTCTGTTCTCAAAAAATAATCAACAGACTTCCAAAAAACCAAGAAAACGAGGTAAAGTTGCCGAAGAAGCGTTTGCACTTTCGTACCCATTTTATAGGTGTAAAGGAGGGCCTTTAGTGTTGTCGAATTTTTTCGGCCACGGTGAAAAAGGGAAATAAGTGTGGAAAAATTTAATTACACAGAAAGAAGAAAAGGTCGAATGCCCCTGTTAACAAAATCCCCGCAATCCTGCCAAACCAAGGAAACCTCAAATAATTCTGGAGCGTAAACTAACTCCCCACATTTTCAAAATCGCCCCAGCTGGGGGGCTTCGAGCGTTTGAAAGAAGGCAATTTGAGCAACAAAACGTTGCTACGGGGAAAATGACGAATATTCATAAACGGTATGTCAATACAATTTCAGGGGAATTTCGGTGAAAATACGATTATCTTCCGTCATCTCCGGGAGGTGTGACGTGGTTGAAAGAAAGGTTTTCAAGGTTGGCTTCCTGCATCGAAGGCAGGAACTGTTGAAAGACATCGACGCGATTTCATCTTGACAAAGACACGCGTCAGATATGGGGGCGTCGTTCCTTTTACGAAAAAAGGGTTTTTACATCTCGACGAACCTGAAAACACACTTTGCCTGACAAAGCTGAAAGGGTTTTTTTTGGCACCTCTGAATGTAGCGCCAAAAGGGTCAATTCCGACGTTTGGCGGGGAGGATATAGGGTAGTGGGCGCCTATCCTTATTACAGAATTCCTCCTTCATGGGCCCCCGGATGTAGAACCAGGCCAACATGACAGTTGCCAAAATGATTTTAAAAAAATGAAGGTTTCAATAAAATTTTCCGAAAACGCCGGGGTTCATCAGGAATTACTAAAAAAAGACATGAACGCAAGAATGTCGGCTCAGGAATCCCGGGGCACGCACTGAAGAAACAAATCCTGTCTACCGCGGACGCCCGGGAAGTCCGACAACCCAAAATGTGAGCGGTGAACGAGCCCCTAGCTCCCAAATCTCAAATGCCCCCAGCGGGCTGCGTTGAATGCCCAATAAGACAAAACGGAAAGGGGCAAATGCGAATTTTATCAAGCGATGTCAATACAATTTTGAGGGAGTTTGATTAAAATCGATTTTTTTCGTCATCTCCAGGAGGATGACGTGGTTGAAAAATTGATTTTTTAAAGGCGGCATTTCAATTGCATCGAAGGGGGGAAAACTGTGCGAAAGGTACGACGACGATTTATCTTGACTGAAAGAGTTGCACATTTTTTTTGCGTCAGATTCCGTTTAAAAACAAAGGATTCTTTTCCCGAAATAAAGTAAAACCCACTCTGCCCAAAAACCGGCAACAGAATCAGAATAATCGACTTGGGTTTTGGGTGGGAAGTTCAACCGGCCAAAAGGCCCGCTTTTTTTTTTGGCACCTCTGATTTACCCCGAAGTGGTCAATTTCGACGATATAAGTTTGGGGACTGATATGGGTCAGTGGCGTCATCTATCACGTGTTATCATCGGGATTTTCCCATTGAGCCCAAACGGATGAGAAACCATAAAGGGACGCTCAAAAAAAATAAAGACATGAACGCAAGAATGTCGGCTCAGAATCCGGGTACGACTCAAGAAAAAACCAAACCCCCCGTCCAGCGGACCCCGCAGGGAAGCCAAAAGGGGAACCTCAAACAATTCATACGGGAACAGCACCCCCCCCCTTTAATTTTAAATCGCTTCCAAATCCTCTTCCCCGCTGGGCCGCAGGAGGGTTGTCCTCGATTCCGGAGTCCTTTTGAGGATTTCATCGCCCCAGCCCGTCCCCGGGGCAGATAAGCATTTACTAGTACAAGACGAGTCTCGATCCCGGATCCTCCACTAGAACATTCCCCGGGGGGCCCATAGCACGGGGTAGGAAAATCAAGAATTGACCGAATCAACCAGCCAAAAAGGATAAAAAAGCGAAAACCTTTTCCCGTCCCAAATTCGACACTAGTCTGATGAATACTCAGTTCCCCTTCCGAAGTCTCCAAAGGGAGGAAGGGGGACGGTGACCAGGAGCGTCCGATTTTGATCCCGGTGCCAACACGAAAAAGGGTTAACCGGGAATTTTGGGGGAAAACAGCGCGATGGGGGACGCGCCGGTTCCTGAACAGTTGTCGAGAGATGTACCCCCACCGCCAGGGAAAATTCCAACCACCAACCCGCCGACGAAAAAAAACAGTTTATAGCAATGGCACTAAGGACTTTGCTTTTGGGCATTGGGACGAGCCGCAAAAACCCCCTGAACAACAAAAAAACACGGGTCCATTTCTTCGGTGGTCGGAAAAAGACAGTTCGGGACAGCGTATCATCAGTTCGATTAATACTTTTTTCCCTGCGGCTCCAAAAGGACGCCGTTTCATTTCAATAAGGTTAGGCTGTGACGGTGGTTTGACGAAGTGAAGTGACTAAGTGACTCGCGATCCAGTCAGATAGAAAATTTTTCAAAAATTTATTATATTCTGAAAAAAATTTTGGCAAAAGAACAAATTTGATAGCATGACAGCGCGCTAATTCGAGGCGGGGGGGTTATTTTTCAACGGGGCAACCTTAGACCGCAAATGGAAAAAAAAACAAATGAAATTGTCCGTAAATAAACCCAAAAAAACAAAACCGCGCTTACATCCAGAAACCATGTATTTATTCTTTAGGGAAATTTAGACGAAACAATATTTGGCGGGAAAGTTCATCCTTTTAAATTCCAAGTACAATTTGTCGTACGGGAGTATCACCCCACCCAACCGGGGAACCCAAAAAATAACGATTTTTCCGGGAAAGGGAAAAAAATCCTAAAGGATCAAACACCGGGGAACCCAGACGGTTAGTTCTTTTTTTTTGCGGGGATTTTTCCCCTTTTGCCCCCAAGGACTTTGACGAAGAACTGGAATCAGAGTCGAAGGGGGTTTGTCTGGGGAGGGGGCGGGGAAAATCACTGATGAGGGGAATTATTGCGGGCCCCCGCGCCTTTTCCCATTTTTTTAAAAAAGGGAAACCAACCCGGCGGTTTTAAAAATTTTTTTTCCAAAGAAGAAAACCCAAAAGACGGGTTAATAAGGGGAACCCCAAACGGATAAAACCCAGGAAAAAAACCTTCATAAATCCCCAAATTTGAAAAAAAACCCCGAGAGCAAAATACGGTGAGGGGATAAACCAAAACAAATTAAAGGGGGTAAAAATTTTTGGTTTTTGTGGGCCAAAAAATTTTTTAAAAATCCCCCCAAAAGGTTCCCCATTTCCCCAACGGAAAAAATTGGCTGTCCCAAAATTTTTCGGAAAAGGGGAAAACCCAAAAATAGTTATTATTCCTTTTATTTTTGGACCGGCATGCAAACCCTCTTTAAAAGACCTTTGACCCGGGGTTTTTTGAAAACCATTAAACCCAAAACCCTGTTTTTTGTTGTCAAGCTCCCCAAGGTTTTAAAAAACTCCTTGTGTAATATGATATCCTTTTCCGGGGAAATATCTTGTACTAGATACTAAGGACATGGATTTAAAAAATCGAAATACTCTTAAAAAAAATTTTTTATAAAGGCATATTTTTTGGGTTTTTTCAAAATTTTTTTCCAAATTTAAAAAGCGATTAACTGAAAAACCCCCGAACCCCCCGGAAAACTGGTTTTGGGGTTTTTCAAATGGCAACGAAAATTTTTCCCCCGCATTTGTAGCCAGTGCGCCATTTTAAATTTTATTTCTTAAAAACCCTTTTTAGGAAAATTTAAAAAAATGGAATTTCTTAAAAAACCCAAAATTTTTTTATAGCGTTTTTCCAGCCCCGGTATTTTTATTGAAATTTAAAAAAATGATAAAAATTGGTAGTAGGCGGTATCTTCCCAAAAAAAATAAAAACCAAAAAAAAGTGTTGAAAATGAGGTTCACCCCCAAAATTTAACCATCTAGTAGAATGTGAGGCAAAGATCCCCAATAAAATTTGGTTTTAAAGCCAAAGGGAAAAGAACCCTTTTCAGAAGGGATGTGAAAAATGTGACCAAGTTTTTTAGAAACCTAGTTGTTGGGAAAATTTTTAAAATTTTGGGGGTTTAAAGCGTCGGGATTAAAAAAAGGCAATTTTACCAGGGGGTTTAATTGATAGTGGGGGGTTTTTCGGTTCATTTTTTGGGGTGAGCCTTTTTACCCTTCCCCAAAGCACGAATCCCCTTTTTTAAAACCAATTTATCATACTTCCAGTAAAAGGACGTCATATTTTGTATAAAAAGGGAAAAATCTGAAAGATTAAAAATACCATATTATCAAGAATTTCTAACCAACCAAGCAAAATTTTGATTATGACCGAGATCAGTCCCCCCAAAAAAACATCCGTGGTCGTGGGGCGAATGCCGATTCAACAGTCCCCGGGGGACGGCATCAACGGCAGGAATTTAATTTTTTTAAAATTTGGTCCCCACCAGGGAAAAAACCAGAAAATCCAAAATTTTTTCGGGGTTTGGGGGGAAAACCGAGGCAGCAGAAAAATTAAATTTGAAAGCCGTATGATGATTTCTAAAAGGGAACATCAGCAAAAAACCAAAAATTTTAAAAAAGAGATGATGGTTTTTAAAAAATTTTTACCCCCCCCCTTCGGGGCGGGGGCATTAAAAAAACATGTGTATAGTAATGCCCCTTTTTGCAAAAAGGGGAATTATTACAGGTGTTTTTTTTGAGAAAAAAGGGGGAAGGGATTTTTATTCAATCTAATATAAAAAGGGTTTGCCAGTACTAATTGGAGAACGTTGGTAGGGAATTTTGGGGGAACCCAAATTTTCCCGTGGAAATTTTTCCCAGAAAAAAAAAAAAGTAGAGTTTAAACCGAAACCAAAATTCCAACTCAAAACGAGTAAAAGCGCAAAAATCCGTTAAAAAAACATCATAGAAATCAGGAAATCCCATTTATCAATTGGGAGCCCATTTTTTAAAAAATTAAAACCGAATAAGTATCTAATAAATGTCTAACCCCTTGGGGTTTCCTTTTAAATTTTTTTGGGGTCGACGCCCCAGAAAGTGCCCCGGGCAAAAGGGTTTTGGGACCCCCCAAAGGTTTAAAAGCGATTTCGTAATTATACAGTAAGGGGGGGGGGAAATTTATGAAAGCGGTTGTCTTCGAAAAATTAGAAAATAAATAATTAAATTCCCCAATATTAGGGGAGTGAGGAAATTGTGCAAATTTTCATCAAAAAATCCAAAAAAAGGAAAGCGGGGGAATCGACTGAAAATTTACCCAAATCTATTTTGGGGAGACGAATTGATGCGGATGCAGACAAAAATTTTTCGGCCCCCATTAAAACCCCAAAAAGGGGCTTTTGGGGGTTTAAAATTTTTTTAAAAAAGGGGGATAAACTGATGTTATGGGAAAAATTTTTTTAAAAAACCCGGCCTAATGACATCCCGTAAAAACCCCCAAAAAGGGATCCCAAAAAAAAAAGGGGACTAACTACATTTTTTGGTTTTTTTTAAAAACTTCACAAATCATTGATTTTTTGTATCGAACTTTAAATTTTAATAATAATAATAAATGATTTTTCCCGGTTCAGATCAAAAGGCAACAAGAAGGAATAAAAGCTGAATATACATGGTAAAAACCCAGAACATCAATTTGCTTTTTATGTGGGGGAAAATATTTCAAAGCAAAATTAAAATATTGTATAATGTTGACAAAAAATTTGAACAATTATAGAAAAAAATTTAAAAAAAAACAAAAAAAAATTTGGTAAGTATATTTAAAAACCCTTTAAATCCATTTTAATTTTTTAAAATATAAATTTAAGTTTTAAAAATAGGGGGGCATAAATAAAAAACAAACAAAAAAAAAACCCAATAAAGGTGGAAAAAGGAAGCATATAAAAATTCAGTCCAAATACAATTATATACAAAATACTTTTTTAAAAAAGGTAATTAAAATTTTAAAAATTCCAGCATATAAAATCACTTTTTAAAACTAACAAAAATTTTAGTTTGATAAATACATAAATACAAGTAACAATTTAGTATATAAATAAAAACTACTTTTCCCCGAGCCCAATAATATAGCAGAGGAAAGTAGGGTTTTTTCATCTACACAAATAGATGTAGAATTTTTGGGGCTTTGATTTTTAAGAATATTTTTTTTAAATTTTTTTTAACGATTGATGTTTATGGGTTTTAAAATTTTTTGGAAGTTTTTTAAGGGCGCAAAAATTATATGATCTTTGTGCAGTAATTTACCATTAGAGGGTAATGTACGATCTCCCCCGACGTGTTAGGTTTTTAAAGGGGCAACGCTGTTTTTCTTTGGGGGGTTTTTAGGCAAAACATAAAAAGGGGAAACTGTCTTATATCCATCAAGAGTTTCGATGAATAAACTGTCAAAGGGTTTTTTTAAATCATCAGTTTGGGGAAAACCCCTTTTTCATAATTTAAACCCAAAAATAAAGTTTTTAAAGTATGTATGGATTTATCGTTTTTTTCGGGGCAAGCAGTGAATGATACTAAGTTCATTTACATGTTTCCCGGGGGAAATTGAAATAGTGATCGAATAACTAAAACAGGTTTTTCGAAGTAAATGCTGTCAAACCCCGGGAGAAGTGCGAAAAATCTTAAAAATTTTAAAAAAAAATGAATTACGCATGTGTCAAAAAACTTGTGTCGCTGTGTCCCTTCCCCACGCAAAAACCCGATTGAAATGAGTTTCAAATTTTTGGTCAAACAATATTCGAATCGTTATATCTGCTTTTTTAAATCAGAAATTTGAGCAAAATTAAAAGGAAACAAAGAAATAAAAAAAAAACCAAGTTCTGATAAATATGAGACATAAAAAAGATTTGGGGATAAAAAAAGCAATCCTGGGGAAAAAAAAAAAGGACAGGTAGGGGCCGGGGTTTTTGATCCGGGTTTGAAGAAAAACCCAAGTTCGATCTTTTGGGGAAGCATTTTTGGGGGGGTGATAAAGTGGACTGTATTCAAATTTTGTTAGAAACCGAAAATACCTTCGACTCACCCCAAGTGTCTTTTATGCTTCCGGTGGTTCTTCTCTGTCTTTTTGAAGGGCCCCCGTACTCTATAGGTATCTTTTCTCAACGGGGGGTGACACGATCATATAAATATAAACCGAGCAGTGGAATTTCCCCCAAAAAAAATTTAAAATTTTTGAAAAGCGGCGCAGTGCGGTGGGGGGGTCACGACGAAGAATTATAAAATTAAAATTAAAAATGGCGGGGTTAATAGGGAATTACAACGTCTCCCCCGGGACCGCTCGAAGTAGATCAACCCGGACAGATGATCGGCTGTTTTGGGGAACAGGGGCCGGTTGCCGAAAAATGCTAACCTTTTTAAAAGCCCCAAAAAATTTAAAAAAGTAACAACCATAAAAAAGTTCCCCCAACATTATTTATATATTATAGCCAATACACTTAGCCCAAAAAAGGCCCCCCTTGCCCCAAAAAAACCCCACAATCCCAGCCGCCCCCCCCCCGGGCAGGACCCAAAAAAGGGCCCCAAAGTCCTTGGGGAAAGGGGTACAAGTGGAAAACAAAATTTCCCTTTAAAAGAAAAAAAAACATCAACTTCCTGAAGGCCAAAAACATCGGAAAAATGAAAAAATTAAACTGAAAAAAAGGATGGCAGCCACTTATTTTTCCAGAAGCGAACGGTTTTTGACTTCCCCCCCCCCCTTTTCCCAAAAAAAATACCACTTCCCGCCGTGATTGGAAAAAAAAATAACGGGTAGTGTCTCTAACGGAAACATGAAAACTTGAACAAAACCCCCTTCTTTCGAGAAAAGTGGTAAATGAAGCGATATAAAGTCTTGCCCAGGCAAATAAAAGGTTGAAAAAAACCGAACGATAAGATCGCCCTCCTAAATGCTAAAACAAGTGATTGACAGGGTTGTCCTATAATCCCTACAAATAAACCCGAAATCACAGAAACCCAAACAACGTGAAAAAATTTATTGGTGTTTGGAATTCCAAAAAATCGGACTGACGCGGTCAAGGACGTGACGAACAGTTGTTCCGATTTTGAAAATGACGGATCAAGACTTATCCCCTAGGAAACCCCCCCCGGGAAAAATCCCAAAAAAGATTATCAGCCTAACAAAATCATTCCCTGCAATCAAAACAATAAAAAAAATAAGGGTAAAGTTTAAGGATATCTACATCAAACCGGGACCAAACAGTTTTGCAAAGGTTTCCCCTAAGATTGCGAAAGATCAAAAAAACGCAGTTTGGGGGGAACAAGACTTGATTATGAAAAAACGGTTTCCCCTGCAGCAAAAAAAACTAGTTTGAAAATCCAACAAATCTTCCCAAGTTCCAATAATCTCTTAATTTCATATCGAGCAGCACAATACCACCCCGTCTCATGTTTTACAATTCGGCCGGGGGAAGGCTTCTTTTTTTCCCAGGTTTCCATGGAAGGGGTTTTTTCTTTCAGTAGATCCAACACGATGTGGAACAATATCTAAATCATCATGGGGGGGATAAATTAATACCAAATCCGAAAGAAGAACATCCCGATAAGACCTTTTAACAGAAACTGCTCAGAGCTGTGGCTTCCAAACGGGGTACCATCGATGGCAAAAGGGGACCTGAGACCGGGATATTTGGGTGGGGCTTATCAAAGAGACAATAGAATTTCAAAAATGCTCATAATGAAAATAAGATCAAAACTTGTTGAATGTCCCAAGGGACCCCGCAGGTTTTTCCCCAAAGTGGGGGAAGAAATTCCTTCCAGCTTTTTTCCCCCCCAAACCCAAAAGAAGATGGAACACAGAAACGTAAAAAGCCAATATTTTTGCGCCTATTTGGGAAAAATTCCTCTGGATTCTTGGGAAAAACCCCCCCCCAAACATTAACCTATTAAGTCCATCCCCAGATCATTTTCCCAAGTACTATCAAAAAGATTTTGCGGGTCTCAACACCAAAAACCCTGTGGATCTGAGGAACCCGCCGATTGTTCCAAAAAATGCCCCCGAACAACACCTGTTCTTTGCAAGTTGTTCAACCACCTTACAATTTGGGGGTATTTCCGTCCAAGGAAAATTGCAAGTACAGCCAGTCCCAAAAAAAGGAAAAAAGACCATAAATTACAGACCATCGCACGCTATCTATTATTTCAAAAGGGCATGGAAAAAACCATCAACATCAGGGTCATGAAATACTAAGACTAGGAATTATTATAGAAATATGGTTCCCCATCGAGATCAACTGGGACCGTCGAAGCTCACATATTGGGCTATCCATTGAAAAGTATGGCATTAGATATCTCCAAGGCGGATCGAGTTTACCCGGGACTCCCCGCCAAACCCATCTTTTTGCCCCCCAGCTGGTTCTCTGCTTCAGTTATTAAAAAGGTCCTCCGTAAATTCGATGGAGTTTCACTGACCTCTACTCATAAATGCTGGTGTTCCGGGATCCTTCTACACCCCAAAAAACTTTACATCAACGACCGTTGGGAAAAAAAAATTATGTCCCGTACACAGCTTGCCGATGATAGTACCCCCCATATTTTTTTTCCCGGGCCCTATATCAGCCCGTGAAACCAGAAATGAACGAGGAAGAAATGTTAACAAATAAATATGGACAGCAAAATTTCGAATGGGGATCAAAACTTGGTAGAATTCAATGCAAAAAAACACAAGCATTTTTTTCTAAAAGCCATCCACTTCCTAAAATAAATTTGTCAGGAGTAACCATACCACGAGTCATCCATATCGATGCTTGGTATTACTATCAAATAACCTTTCCTGGGAAAATCCCCGGGTCCATTGCCAAAAGTGCATCCCAAAACTTGGTTTTGTTTGTGCCGGTTTTCACCCCAGTCAGCTGCTTATGATCTTTAAAGGCCCGATCCCCCGTCCCCGGGAAAACTGTTCCCATATTTGGAGTGCGGCACCTAAACATATCCTGAAGCTTTGGTTCTGTCCAAAAGGGGGAATTCGTCCGTCGGTGATGCCTCCACAAACTGCTCATTGTCTGGAACACCGTAGAAAAATTGGCGATTTGTCTCTTTTTATAGAATTTTTTATGGGCGATTCTTCGGGGAAAATCCCAAACGTTCCTCCTTTTGGGAGTCTCTTCGAGATTACCCAAGTTTAGTCTTCACCCCTTCGTGGTCCTTTTGGGGACCTGAGAAAAACACTTTCCAAAGACTCATTCATCCCAAAGGGCCGGGCTTTGGAACTCATTCCTAGGGGGGGCCCGAGGCCAAAAACTCCCGAAAATTTAAGAAAAACACCCTCCTCCTTTCCCCTTGGGTTTCCCCCCCATGTTCTCGCATTACAGGATATCCCTTTCGTGGGGAAACCGGGAAAATAAAAAAAAAAAAAAAAAAAAACTGTAGGGCCAAATCGAAAAATCCCCTTCTATAAAAAAATCTTGATCTGAACATAATGTTATAATAGTAACTGGGGAAACCGGGAGGAAGGGGAAAAGAGGAGCTTTTTTTTGAAAAAATTTCCCCCCTTATCGTAAGGGGCCGGAAAACTCGTGGTGGTGGTGTGATGATTGCTGTCAACAATAATTTTTTAGTCAGAGGCCTGCGATTTTGTATGTCCCGTTGATAAAATTTCTTTCTTTGGGTTGAGTCTCTACAAATAACTCAAAACCTCTTTAATATGTCGCTTATATTCCACAAATTCAAATATGATACATGGAATTCTTTTGGGTTCCTTTTAAGATTCTGCTGAACTGAATAAGGCTATTATCTTGGGGCTTCAACATCAGTGAATTACGGGGGATAGATTTGGAAGCCCCAAAGAACCTAACCGTCGTTTAACAACTTTTTTGGGTTTTTACCGCAAACGCAAAATTTTGAAACAACAAAAAAGGTTACTGGGTTTGGTTATATGTCCAGCTGGATAGGTG
>JAFIRS010005825.1:0-48654 GCA_018342105.1 Gonioctena quinquepunctata | reverse complement strand
TGGGCCCAATCACCTCATATTTGACTCTCTTATTCTCAATCTTAGATTCCAAACCATAAACATTGACTGAAATATCATTCAAATACTCAAACATTTTTATATCGCGTAATTTTACTGGAAAATCCATACCTGTTACATTCAAGACAGTGTCATAATGTGGATAGGATGACACCTCCGATACATTATTATTAGTGGGGAATAATGCAGATGTCACGGCCCATGCAAAGCAGCATTGGTCTTCATTTTTCATGTTGACAACACCTTTTCTTCTCTCAATGAATTCGGGAAATTTCATGTATGATGATCCGCCAAGTGGACTGTATTTGTTTATGTTCACCTCAAGGAATATAATTTTCTCGCAACTCCATCCTGAAAAATTACTTCCATTGAACCTTTCATCATTTGCAACAATTATAACTACAAACCTGAATCACGCTCCTCAAACCCCGTACTTTGAGCAATTATAATGTCACGAAACGCATCGAATAATCCATTCAAATCAGTTGATCGATCTGCTATACGACTGGGAGAATCGAACGATTTTATGTCTGTCAATTCCTGAGTTTGAATGATATAACTTCCAAACACTTCCATGTTGACCTTGATGGAGTTGTGCAGTTTGATATTTTTTTCCAATAGCTCGAGTACTTTATGCTTGATATCATTGGAAAAAGGTGTGTACTCAGTATACATATTCTCACTAGATACTCTGTAGCTAGAAATGCGACATTTGAATGCATTTTTAATGAGATGTACACCACCACCCAAGTGAACACATGAATTCGTCCTATGTGCGAGTGTTCTATTGTGAGAATTGACTTGACCATATGGGATCATCACATTACAACAATTACATGTATAGAGTGGTTCAGGTGGTGAGTCATCGCCATTGTTCAATTTAACTCGTTTCACTGAAGGACCTCCCTGGCAAGTTTCCCGTTGATGCCGACGTAGATTATCACTACGAGTGAAATCTTTACCACAATCACACGAATACATTTCACCAACTTGTTTTCAATAGCTCGCTGGAGGAGACACTGATTCGAAATACTCTTCTCCTGGAATATTTCAATGAAATATCCCCACCCTACAACAAGTCCGATGCGATGCGCAATCTGTATGGATTTTGAGGAGATTCTCTTGACATTCAGCGCACTCATCAATACTCGCAGTTCACTCTTAGCTCTCTCACAGGACAAACGCCCTCCTCCCTTGGAGAGTACAAGGATTCATGAAGGTCATGACTACACAGAATATGTATGCCTACACCACAGCTTCAGTCAAGGTCAAACAAAAATCAAGATCAAATCTTGAGGTTGTCGAAACAATCCCAACATCAAAACTGAAGGTCAAATCTCAAAGTCGACCAAATCCAATGTCAAAACTCAATGACAAATCTCAAAGTCGAATCTCAAGGTCAAACACACACACATTGCACACCTGCAACCATTCAAGGTCACATGTGACGTCATAGTGGTGGGAGGAGAGCCAGAACCGGCTTAAATCTCCTACTCATGTTCTCTAAATTCGTTTATTGCCAATAAATATTCAAATTTCCATTTCTTGAGGCGCACAGATTCCATTATGATTTTTCTGCTACTAGTGAGTTTTTTAAATTCAAATCCGTTTTGTAAAATAGACTTTTTCAAAGTCTCTTTGCAACACTGGATACCAGTTCCATTCTTTTTAAGCCGTTGCATTGAAATATCCAATGTAGGCACAATTTGCTCTTTATACAAGGCATATATTGTTCTTCGAATTATATCTACATCACAGCCATCTAGTTTCCTTAAAGCGCCAGAGTCTTTTTGTTTCTTTATTTTTGAAATAGGGTTACTTACTATTTTGAACACTGTGGAATACCGTGTTTCTGTTAGAGAAGCACTTTCTTGCACAGCTTGATCCTTGGACATTCCACGTTCCAGAAGGGAAGTATAAACATTTAATATAATTTGTTTCTCAAAAGGGTGTAACATTTGTCGACTAGAGGTACTACAACCACCAGTGGAATTACTAGCTTCAGGATGAGCCCATGGACGCCACATTTTTCACGACACAAAAATTTAATAAACACTTTAAAATAGACACAACTGACACAACGGGATATTAGATAGGTAATGACTGAATGTTTTTTAATTTCTCTCCTTTTATTTCTGAAATTAGAAAGCGGTCGATTCTCAAAACAGTCTTGTTTTCCAAATCTGGTAGGTAATTCATTTTGTAACCGTAAATAGACCATTAGTACTGAATAGTATTGAATGTCTGGTGGCCAGGCAAGTAAATTTTATTATTTACACACATTTAAACATATCCTTACCAAGGGTTCCGAATCAACCTTTCGAGATTTTTATTATCAAATAATTTGAATACAAAACTGTCAACAAAAGCCAAAATAATGAATAGCCCACTATTATTAAATGCCAAACTATTTCATGATATATTTCAATTCGGACCTGGAATCTTTTAAGGGACACACACTTTTATTGCTTATCTATATTTCGAACAATGGGTTATAATGAGGGCCGTTGGCTACTATTGATTAACGACCTTCTTAGATTTCTGGTTCTACTTTACTTCGTATAGGATAATCATTAATTTCATTTTGGTGAACAACGATGTGGTTGGAGTAGGTGGAAAGTTTTCCAGATATTAGTTCGGAAATAAAAATCCTGGAATACTGAAATATGTCAACAGAGAGCCAATTGAGAACTTGTAGTATGGACCTTATAGGGGTGTATCCATTTCATTTCAGAAATACTTCAATTCCTCAATTCTGCAAATTCTGCAATGATGAAAGACAGTCATAAAAGTGAGGTTTGATTATGGTATTATGAACTGTCAGGGAAGTTTGAAATTTCAAATATCTGCTCATGGGTGTGAATAAAATAATCTATATGTAATTTTGTTATACATTTAATAAAAATGCTTCCTCAGGTTCAACAGTTTGTCTATCATAAGTCGACAATATTTAAATTCTTCAAATGATTCTATTGTTCCTCCATATATCATCCACCATCTTGTACTTATGTTGTGTGGTTATAATCATAGATATTTATTGTAGATGTTGAGAAACTCAGATACTTAGTTGAGCGTTATATTGATGTTATTAATCAACATCATTTGTGTCACTAAAATGTCAACTGCAGACAGATTGATAACTATAATATAATTGATATAATTGAGATATTCACTTAAATACGGTTGGTATTGATGATATTCTATCTCGTATAGTGTGACATTTAACCAAACCTTTTTCCACAAAACTGAAGATTCATAAGTAGAATAGAAGTATACATTTTTCACTCAAATTCACGTTATCTCAATAATCCTATGTTTTTCGAATCTTCTAAAAATAAAATGTGGATGCAAAGAACCGCTTTGGTTCCCAGTTTTGTTTAATAATAGTTATAGCTTATATATTATACTGAGAAATATTATTTATGTATTGTGTCATTCATATTATTTGTGTAATTTATAGTGTAACTCATAATTTGTCCGTTTTTTGAAAAAAACATTGTCGAATTTAAATTGACACTTTAACAATATGTGCTTGCCAGTTTTCGATCCCATAAAATGGAGGATTGCAAGATTTGCACCCAAACAAAATGTGAAGTTGAATGTTGTGTTACTAGGAGTAATAATAATGACCTCTGGTAGGGCAAGTATGGATTTTGAAGGATGATCAGCAGAGGAGTCCGCCAACCATACGAGCTACCCAAATAACTCACTTTTCTGTCGAAGAGCACATGTTGTTTTTCAATTCAACGGAGAAGTTTATAGTCCTGGATCGACATCCAGTTCACGTAATGACGATTACATTTGTTGGTAATGAAAAAGTTAACTTCAATATCGAAACTTCAGTCGTAAATATCACGCATTTATGATTTTTTGCGTGATATAGCGCTGGAGCAACGTTTTTCCCTCCATTCAAAAAACTAAAAACAATTTCTTCGTTTTTTCACAAAAACATATGTTCGTGTACGTGTATCGATGTTTACAGAATGCTTGGAATATCGATAGTAGAGGTAATCACAATTCGGTCGAACAAACCTGAATTGATGGCGGTTTCTAACAGAATCTAATGGAAATTCTAGTGGCGTTGTATCGTCGGAATAGCGGTTTAGTAATTTAAAATAGCGATTTGCATCCTGAATTCCGATTATTTCTCTGGAAGATATCAACGATGGACTAGAATATCCCTCCTTAAATTTTACCTCGTGTACGTTGCTCATTCCATTCCATATTGTTCCAACGTGTTGAAAAAATATCAAAAAAGGAATATCGTTTTCGTTTGTCTGTTCAGTCGTCGATCATTGCACAAATTATGGAACTGGCAATTTATCGGGTGTCAACAAATCTATCAGACAAGTCATAACTTCTAGAATATCAGGTGTATCAAAATGAGATTTGGTATAGGTGAATGGTATGTGAAGAGGAGAGTTTTCGCATATTTTTCACTAACCTGTCACTTCCGGTTTCACCAGAAATGGCTCCGGTTTTGAATTTTCACAATTCTGGATCAGAATGTGACATTTTGAAAAGTTTTTATGCCTACTTAATTTTTTTAGTGTCACTTTTAATATTGCATCCAGGTGGCCATGATCGGACGTAAACTAATCTGAGGATGTCAGAAAATTATAATCGCAACGTTTTAGTGACTAGTATGATAGATAGGAATAGGACAAGTTGGCAAAACTACATTTTCGTGTCTAACTATTATTTCTCAAATGGCGACCATTTTTTGACAAGCACTTTCCGGAAAAAGGATTTTTTAACGAAACTAACAATACTAATTCATTCGCGATTGGATTGAGAATAAAAATATAAATCAAATATAGCTAAGGAAAATACTGGATAATAATTTATTTACTTTTATCAAGGGTGCCATGGATAGCCATGATGCATAATATTTTACAGTTATTTTTATCAAGTCTTCTTTGGAAAACAAAACACTCACTTAGGTAATGAGAGTGACATAAGCTTTATGAGCAGACAGTAAAAGTTTCTTAATATTCGTTAGTTTTCGTTGAATTTCAGTTTAAGTTTTCTTTAAAATAATGTATGCCCAAAGTAAAAAAGTGGATATTTGAAGAATGTCATAGAAATTCAAAGAATGCTGCTGAGTTGTATGCTCAAAGATATCCCAATCGGCAACATCCAGCCAATCAGTATTTTCCGTATGTTGATAATCGTTTTAGGCAAGAAGGAAAGAGGTTTATCATAAACGAAGAGACTGATATCAACATTCTTGCTATGGTTGAGGTTGATAAAACGGTTTCTTCAAGAGAAATTAGTCAATAAATGCAGATAAGTCACGAATCAGCAAGAAAAATACTGAAAAAGTACGGATATCGAGCATTTGAATATTAGTTACATCAACATTTGTTTGCTGACGATGGCGATAGAAGGGTAGTGTTCTGTGATTGGCTGCTTCAAAGTCACAGACTTAACTCAAATTTTATCAACTTTATTCTATTTTCCGACGAATCACGATTTACAAATAATGAGAGAGGACAGTTTTCAAGGAAGGTTTGGCGTCAATGTCTGGACTGGCCCAATTATTCTGTTTCCAACGAAACAGAATAATTGGGCCAATATTGTTTCAAGGTCAGTTAACAGGGGTTAGGTACTTAGGTTTTTTTCAAAATGAAATCGGGGATCATCTCAATAATCTACCTTTAGAAGTTTTAGGGCGAATTTACTTCCAACAAGATAAAGCCCCCTCATAATACCAGAGAAGTTCTTGATTACTTGATAGAGCATTTTAATAATCAAGTTATTGCAACCAATGGTCCAGTACGGTGGCCATCTCTCTCCCTGAATCTCACTGTGCTCGACTTCTTTATTTGGGGATATGTTAAATGAGAGGTTTACTATGCAACAGCTCCAGCCACTCTTGAAATCTCAGAAGAAAGAATTCTACGGGCATTCAGAAGTATAACGCTTCAAATGTTACGAAACGTGTTTAGAGAAACAATTGAACGAGCTGAAATGTGTCTTGAACAAGAAGGAACGCACTTTGAAAATTTAGTACAGAGAAAGTGAATGAATATCATCCATGTCACACTTGACAGAGGTAAATATTTTTTTTCCCCAGTAGTTTCCTCAGTAATATTTAATATATGTTCTTATTTTCAATCCAATAGCAAATAAATTAGTATCGTTAGATTCGACAAAAAATCCTTTTTTCGGAAAGTGCTTGTCAAAACATGATCGTCTTTTGAAAAATAATAGAACAAAAATTTAATTTTGCCCATTCGTCTTATTCCTATCTATTATACTCGTCACTAAAACTTGGCGATTGTAATTTTCTGACATCACCTGAGTACCTCAGATTAGTTTACGTCCGATCATGGCCACCTAGATGACTTTTTAAAATGTCACATTCTCATCCAGAATTGTCTCAGAAATTCAAGAATGTTACAATATACCGAGTGTTCTATTTAAAAATAAAAATCGGAGCCATTTCCAGTGAAACCGGAAGTGATCGGTAAGTGAAAAATATGCGAAAACTCTCATCTCCACATACCATTTACCTACACCAAATCTCATTTTGATGCACCTAATATTCTAGAAGTTATGACTTATCTAATAGATTCGTTGACACCCGGTATATGCTAGATCTTAAATTTTGAATTTAAGCCACTGGAAACGATACCATGGCGGTAAAGCTGCTTAGTTTTTGTAGTTTACTACCTGTCAGGTGAAAATATTAATTCAAATTATAAAATTCAAACTTATGAGTTTTGATTAGTTTTCGTTATTTTTCAATATGAACCTTCGGTGAGGACGAATGTTCGTTAATAACATAGATACTGCAGTAGGGAAGAGTATTTCGTCGTATACAGTTAGAGATTAAACATCAATCATCAGGCCATTTAACAATTTTTGCACGAACAGGGGTTATATTACCAATACAATTGCAGAGTTGGTGGATATTTAAAAGATTATGCCTGGAATATGCGGAAATTGCATGGTGCAGACTATAAAGAATATGTTATCAAAACACACCGGAAAACTATCGTTAAGGGATGACAAGAAAATCGTATGGAAAGCTATGGACATAAATTGAACCCAAGAGGCAATAAGCAGCGAATGCTTTAATATCGTATTTTCAGAAAAAAACTCGATAATTATAGCAATGCAACTGGAAGAACTGAGTACACTACAGTATTTACGGAGACTAACCAAGGGGATGCAAAAAGTTGTGCTAATAATAAATGGCTGACTCACAATGAAGCTGACCCAGGCATATGTTCAGTTCGTTTGTTGAAAAAGCTGATGGAGAAACGTCCGGTGCATATTGAAGCAGACAGACTATTCATCACACCAAATCCTAACTGGGAGTAAGCCGATTCTGAAGGTTGGTATAAATCCCTCAACTTATTATTTCTGTCAAGTAAGTTCCTTCGATTGAGTCTGACAGTCTGAAACATGTTTTTCTGAAATCGCTCAAGAATGCCTACTTTCTCGGAGCAACTTTAGACCCCAAAATACGCTAATCTAGTATTTTAGTCAGTTGCTGAGCAACGAACGGTTCGGGAAAAATTTTGCCGGCGTAGGCCGTCAAAATCGGTCTCTACCACTGTTTTGTATATATTCCAAACAGTAAAAAATACACGCAAACAACCAACTCACATTGAAGAACATTTATTGAATATATTATCATACATATGGAACGTTGATTATAACTTTTTTTGTATATTTATAGTTATGGTGCAGATTGTACAATTATTAAACATAGGCTGAACTCTACTTGAAAAGTCATTCTCTTTGTCACTTTCCCCTCTAAATTTATCTGTTATGTTACCTGAATAGTCAGCGACGTTATTGCTGTTTTCGTCTTCGGCAATAATACTAATGGTATTAGCACATTTCTCTTTGTCACTTCCCCCTATGAATATGTCTACTTTATTTGTAAAACATTGCTCTATATATCCTTCGGCAACGGTTGATGATTTCCATCTCCCATGCCTCTTTAAAGCAATTAAATCTGCCCCAGCAAAATTGTCGCAGAGGACCGATGGAAACAATGTCCTGTGTATTCATGTGCATATGGCAAATTAAAAAAAAATTGCGACAATTTGAGGCATTCTGCCAAATTGATGTATTTCCTCTTTGCCTGCAACTTTTCCGATTTGTTTAAAGAGAAAGTGGCAACTTTCAAAATGTTCTGGACGACCTTCAACATATTTTCTATACAATGGCAATTACTTTCCGTTTATCACAAATGATCTTGGTTTGTTCGTTTTATTATAGGGTATTTTAATCAAGAGCTCAGATCCAAAATCTTCTATGTCATTCAAATTTAATTGATATAATACATCACGGCGACATGCACCGGCAGCAGCGAATATTAAGGCAACCTAAAAAGTAAACACTACATAAATTCTAGGTAATTTTGAAACTCTTACATTCTAAACATACCTTATTCATTAAGTATATATAATCTGGTGCGTGAGTAATAAACGTCTCAATTTGTTCATCTGACAGAAGTAACGACTTCTGTGGTTTATAGTCGTCACTTTGACGTTTCAGGAAAGCACATTACTTCGAATAGTTTGTAATATCAATATCTTCTTTTGTACTAAGTGTAGCTCTCAGCATGGAATAATTTGACCATAACGTAGATGCCTTCAACTTTGTAGATAAATCGGAAAAGTATGCAATCATGACATTTTCAGATCGGAAGGTCGTCTTTTTTTCTTGGCAATAATCCATGAAAGTTTGTAAGCGTATTCATATTTTGCATTGGATTTATTTGGCAATGAATATGAGATGACATTTTCAGCAGCATTTAATAACTCTGGTGGTGTCCCGCACACCTGGACTTCATCATCACTGTCCATTTTTAATATTTTTAAATATTAGAATCTATGACTTTTGTCACAACAATAAACAAACAGTGATTGTCAAGGAAACTATTCCATGGGCAATAAGATGGTAATCAAAATTTTTTATGCATTTATAAGAATTCCTTAATTTATAATAATGTTGATTGCGATTTAAAAAAAATAGTATTTGTACCTCGTAGTGAAAGCACATTCCCAGAATTCAATGCTTGTTGGCTTCGGCTTAACGCCTCGGCCAACAATTTACATTGTCGCCCGGGATTGTATTGCTTTTACTACTAGATACACAATGTACTATTGTGTTCCTTGATCTACTCCAATCATAACTTCTGTTTGTGTTTCATTGTCAATAACTTTCGACTCCTGTAACAAATTCAATGTAAGCACTGCAATTTGGTTCAAATTGGGAGTATTTATGAAATAATTTTGAAATGTGTTCTGCAAATTCTGTTATTTGAATATAATCTTGTTGCATCCTTCTTTGAGATATCTTCATAATTGCAAGCCAGTTTCTATTGAAGAAGTCGTTCCACATCTTTCGCATTGAGAAAACTGAAATATATTATCTTCTCGGAACAACCTCGTCTAGAATTAAATCTGCTGGACTACCACCCATATTGACATGCAGAAAAATATATTACACTATAGGTACCACTGGACCAATGATTTTACTGAAAAAAATCACTTTGGAAAAATCGCCAGTTAAGGTGGATTTAGTCAATTTTTTTTTCAATTGTGAAAGCAATAGCGAAAGAGTTAGGAGTTGAAACTGTTAGATCAAATGGTTTCATTTAGTCAACTATTTTAATTTTAGCAATAACCATAACTTTAAGAACGCGAACTTGAATTTTCAACTTACGGATACGCTAAAATATTGTCTACAATGCACAAGGACACTGTATGTCATGACAACTGACAGATACGAATACATGTTCCATAGTTCCATCTCAGTTTTTCAATCACAATAAAACTACTGAGGAATACTTGCAATGCCGTCGATGCTTTCCCTTTCGTTAATCTCCATGATCGCAATATTAACGAAACACTTTTCATATTGAAAATAACTATATAAGTTATATTAACTAGAACACAGAACTAAGCGAACTGTCACTTGTCATACCTGGCCTGTCATTCTAAAAATTATTGCTAAATCTTAATTCGTTGTATGAAAAGGAACTATAAACCTTCTTAGTCTTAGTGATAATTGAGCTCCTAAACTAATGTGAGTAACTAATTTTGAGTCGGCGCCAAACAAACAATTATCGAAGATCATTATATTACTTTGAAAAAGTAATCAAAACTCCGCTGTGCATCTCGCTGCCATCATTTTACGCTTCACCTAATTCAATTGCTAGTTTGTTTGGCGCCGACTGAATATTAGTTACTCACATTAGTTTGGGAGCTTAATTATCATTAAGACTAAGGTTTATTTTATTTTTTGCTTTTCAGTTGATTTTTTCGTAGGTTTAATTTTTTGTTAAATTTTTTATTTTATAACTTTTTGTGGCTGAAATCTACTAATTATTACCCACTTAATTTTCGATTACTTCCAAAATACTTACTTACCTAACTTACTCCAACTATTAACTGTTGAATATTGATTATCTACTTTAACTATTTATTGTTACATAATATAAAAATTATTTTTGAATGTTCTGGTTAGTTGATTTCATCACTTTGTATATAATTCCATCCTTTCATAGGATGTAATTATTGTGACGGATGTAGGAGGATCTGTCAAGTCAACTACATATGTGTGCCAATGTTCACAAGTGAAAAATCAATCATCCCTTTTTTCTACCCATATGGGTCGATCGTTCCATTCCAAATTGGAATATGATCAACTATAAGGTATACCCTATCTATGAAGGAAGAATCATCCAAATTGAAAACCCACTACAAAGTTATGCCTGATCGGTTAACGGACCAAAATCCACAGGGCGAACGATCAATATCCTCCATTTTGCTACCCTTAGGGTAGTATAATAACATCCAAGAATAATTAAAATGGAAGTAGATCGCGATAAACAGACGAATGGAGATAATAGAAAAATTGAATCAGTATTAAATTTCGATAAATGCTGCAAACAGATATTCGTCGACCTTTCCTTCCATTTTTGCATTTCTACTTTGCTAAAATTGTTTTATATACGTCTACGACACACAAAAATGGACCTGAATAATTGGATATGTTACGTTGTCGCGTAATGTGGAATTGGTAGGCAGAAGATCCGATTACACGACGTTTCGGAAAAATCAATGTTTGTCATCCTCAGGTGATGTTCCGTTGATCGAATAGAATTTGAGTCAATTGATTCCATAATTAATCAACCACATTCATCACGAATATTCATGATAAACTGCATATTTATGTCTATTTACATCACCATCTAAAGAGGGAAGTACTTTCAGTGATTGACATATTTCGTCTCTCTGTCATCCGTTCAAGGGGCACTACATTTCCAGCACAATGTTTCCAGTATACATATTGACATTTCTCATAGAAACTGATATCAAGTGAAAAAGTAACATAAAAAACCCGATGGCGCGGCCAGTCGAAAGGGTATATTTTAGAATTCAATTATTGATTCTGAAAAAGCCATCAATCAAGCTTACGATTTGTGTTGGAAAAAATAGGACATTTTTCACTGGAAAACACAAACAGCATTTCTATTTGATTAACCTCTACAATAAAAAATTGGGGAAGAGTTCGAGTCTCTCTGAACACTTTCAATATTTTGTTACTACACGCTCCACAAAATGCCTAATTTGAATACTGAAAACAGTCCGAGAAATGCCACCTTAGTGGATTTGTACCTAAAGTCGTCATGGCAACACTTTAGCGGACTCATTTTGTTTATTAAGAAAATGTATAATCAATACCCTAAAAATATTTCAGGAGACGCAATAAACTCTACAGTAATTGAAATTTTGTAGTACAGCACACGTTTACTTCGAAATATTTTTTTCGAATGCTTATTTCACGAAAAATTATATTAATATTTGACAAGTATTTGCACAATTTCTTTACACTACAGTATAGATGGTGATTGAAAATATATGCCCGGCGAGAAAATATGTGTAGCATTCATTTCTGTTCTGTTCATTTGGAAAGCTGATACACAGAAATGTTGTATGCAACACGTACGCAAATGTCCTTAGCGGACATCATATTCGTATTCGTTTGGATTCGTCCGCACTTTGCGTACTTGTTACATAAACTACTAGTATGTAATCTGCCTGAAAAAAAAAACTATTTTTGTATAAACCTTAAACCTTTCAATCAAAAGTTGGTGAGAGATCCAAATCTTCCTAATATTTATATGTAATCTGACACAAATCGAAAAAAAAAATAAGTATAACCAGCACACAATGATATCGACAGTACTTGAGTTTCACTCCTAATATAACTTCGAAAAATTATTGAAAAAAATAAAAAAACCCAAACTGCGTAAAAAGTTAACTTCAAAAAAGAAAAGAAAATAGCATACAGGGTGAAAAAAAAATATTCCCATGAATGTTAATTTACAGCGTATATACAGTGTCCGCCATAAACTTGGAACCATATGGGAAATTTTTTTTATTGATAGTTTCTCAGAAAATTTCATTCTTCATAACAGTTGGTGGATTCAATTTGACTAAAGACGCGCAAAGCCGTTGGCGTGCGGTTAAGCGGGAATCGGCCGATATTCAAAATTCACTATAGAGTAAAGTGACATTACTATGGAAAATATCGGAAAAAATTATTGAAAAAAGTTGATTTCTCCATGAGGCCAACTCATCAAGCAATTATTGAAATTAGTAATTGGTAGACTAAACTGGGTATCTGGAAATATCTTTCAATTGCAAATAACTTTTTTTTATAACATTTTTCGATATTTTCCATAGTAATGAATTTAGAATATCGGCCGATTCCCGCTTAACAGCACGTCACTGATAATAACGGCTATGAGCGTATTAGTCAAATTGAATGCACCAACTTTTTAAGAATGAAATTTTCTGAGAAACTACTAATAAAAAAGAATCCCATATGATTCCAAGTTTTTGGCGGACACTGTATATATATATATATATATATATATATATACCGGGTGTCAACAAATCTATTAGACAACTCATAACTTCTAGAATATTAGGTGTATCAAAATGAGATTTGGTATAGGTACATGGTATGTGCCGAAGAGAGTTTTCGCATATTTTTCACTTTCCGGTCACTTCTAGTTTCCTTGGAAATGGCTCTGATTTTGAATTTTGAAATGGAACACCTTGTATATTGTAACATTTTTGGATTTCTGAGAAAGTTCTGGATTTTGAAACGTTTCTAAGCTACTTCATTTTTTTGGAGTCATTCTAATATTGCATTTAGGTGGCCATGATCGGATGTAAACTAATCTGAGGACCTCAGGTGATGTCAGAAAATTAAATTCGCAAAGTTATTGTGACTAGAATGATAGATAGGAATACGACAAGTTGGCAAAATAACATTTTCGTGTCTTTTATTTTTCAAATGGCGACCATTTTTTGACAAGCACTTTCCAAAAAAGGGATTTTTGACGAATCTAGCGATACTAATTTATTTGCGATTGGATGAAAATAAGACATAAATGAAATATTACTGAGGAAAATACTGTATAATAATTTATTTACGTTTGCCAAGTGTACCATGGATAGCCATAATGCATAATATTTTGGAGTTATTTTTATCAAGTCGTCTTTGGGAAACAAAACACATACTTAGGTTATTACAGTGATATAAGCTTTATGAGCAGACAGTAAAAGTTTATCAATTTTCGATTTATTAAGGTTTAATTTTTCTTCAAAATAATGTATACTCAAAGTGAAAAATTAATATTTTATTAATATTTGGGGAATGTCAGAGAAATTCAAGGAATGCTGTATGCTCAGAGATATCCCAATCGGCAACATCCAGCCTATCAGTATTTTCCGTATGTTGAGAATCGTTTCAGGTAAGAAGAAAATCGAGAGGCGGAACAGAGGTTAATCATAAATGAAAAGACTGAGATTAACGTTCTTGCTATGGTTGAGGTTGATGAAATGGTTTCAAGAGAAATTAGTCAGGAAATGCAGATGAGTCACGAATCAGCAAGAAAAGAACTGAAAAAGTACGGATATCGACCATTTGAATATCAGTTAAAACAACATTTGTATGCTGATGATGGCGATAGACCTGTAGTGTTTTGTGATTGGCTGCTTCAAAATCATAGAGTTAACCCAAATTTTATCAACTTTATTCTATTTTTCGATGAATCACGATTCACAAATTATGTTCAATAAGCAAAATACTTGGTACTGGGCCCAACAAAATCAACAGATAATTTTCGAAAAAGATTTGGCGTGAATGTCTGGGCTGGTATCGTTAGAAACATAATAATTGGGCCAATATTGTTTCAAGATCAGTTAACAGGGGTTAGGTACTTGGGTTTTCTTCAAAATGAAATCGAGGATGATCTTAATAATCTACCTTCAGCAGTTTCACGACAAATTTACTTCCATCGAAATGGAGCACCCACCCCTTCATAATACCAGAGAAAATCTTGATTACTTAATAGAGCATTTAAATAATCAAATTATTGCAACCAATGGTCCAGTACGGTGGCCTGCCCGCTCACCGGATCTCACTGTGCAACAGCCCCAGATACTTTTGAAATCTTAGAATTTGGGAGTATAATGCCTCAAATGTTACGAAACGTGTTGAGAGAAACAGTTGAACGAGCTGAAATGTGTCTTGAACAAGGAGGAATGCACTTTGAAAATTCACTACAGTGAAAGTAAATAAATTATTATCGATGGCACACTTGACAAAAGTAAATGAATTTATCCAGTAGTTTCCTCAGTAATATTTAATTTATGTTCTTATTTTTTATCCAATCGCAAATAAATTAGTGTAGTTAGATTCGTGAAAAAATCCATTTCTCGGAAATTGCTTATCAAAAAATGGTCGCCATCTGAAAAATAATACTTATACACGAAAATGTAATTTTGTCAACTTGTCTTATTCCAATCTATCACACTAGTCACTGAAACTTTGCGATTGTAATTTTCTGACATCACCTGAGGCCCTCAGATTAGGTCACGTCCGATCATGGCCATCTAAATGCAATATAAAAAGTGACTCTAGAAAAGTAGCCTTAAAAACTTTTTAAAATGTCACATTCTGATTCAGAATTGGCTCAGTAATATTTTTTTTTACAATATACAGGGTGTTCCATTTGAAAATTCAAAACCTGAGCCATTTCCGGTGAAACTGGAAGTGATTGGAAACTCTCCTCTTCACATATCATTTACCTATACCAAATCTCATTTTGATACACCTAATATTCTAGAAGTTATGACTTGTCTAATAGATTCGTTGACACCCGGTATATATATATACCATTTCAACTGGTATTTGAGGGTTTTGGGGACCATGATTGGTGAAGATATATAAAAATTTATTGAAAGTCTTATGATGACGGGACCAATAGGTAGTACTTCTATTGAAATCTACCTTATATTGAGATTCCTAAATTGCAAACAGATAATTTGTGGAAAAATGATATTATTTCCAAATTGACAAAAGAATGTTTTATTTCTAATTGCTAATTTTCTGTTTTGTTACGGAATATGACATAGAAAATATGAACAATTATGAATTGAAGACATACTTTATAGAAATCGTAAAGATTTCGTAGTAAAAATATACTTTATCTTTTTAAAATTAAATTTTGTATTATAATGAATTTTTTTTTTTAAATTCAATAGAAGTTTGAAATGAATATTACTTATATCATGCCTATTATTTAACCCAACTAATCCCCAGTCATATTTAAAAAGATTAATTCTTGAACATATTTTGAGAGCCTCAGGGAAAACATTGAAATTATGGGATCCGCACTGTACCCCGTTTTCAGAAGGCAGTTGACCTTTAATTTTTTTTTAAAGCAAAATAACATTTTTCCAGGCATGTTCAATTATCCACCGAGTTGAATTATCTCATATATCCATGTCATTTCTATACACGGAAGTTGCAGTCCAGTTTGTCACATCTTAATACGAATAACCTCATATATGAATGGACCCGTTTCAATTTGGCCAGAAGTAGGTATCATTTCTGCATACTCGGGTTCAATATTCACGGGCAATAATTTCACAATTCAATTGTGCCACCGAGATATTAAGCAATATAATTCAGTAACACAGACAAAATTTGTTGTGGTTGCAATGTTTGAACAGGTCAGCATTAGAACTCGAATACAAGCTAAGCATATTTATGTCGAGTTTCCCATTTGTAGTAGTGAACGTGTGCCAAGAAAATGTATTCACCTCGTGTTGTCGCCTTTGTGGCCTATTTTATAGGTTTGTACACTTTATCTGGTAACAAACTGATATTATTTATATTTCACGAGATAATTTGGTAAAGTGCGAGTCGAAACTCATACGATGAATATATCTTTGGTTCATTGCACTTCAATGTTCTCTATTTTTAATTATTTTTTGGCGTTTTTAGTTTACAGGATCGAATAGATGTTCGCCTGTCTGTCTGTTTGTCTGAAATTTTTTTTCTCTGAGAATGTTTGGCGTAGAACGTGTTCATCTTGCATATTAGTTGAGCTCACTGGCCCATATATTTTTCAATAGTTGTATCTCATGGGACATGTAAACTTCAGAGTGTGTGAATTCGGCAAATGAAAAAATATTTGTGGTTTATTATATTCGGTATCGCTCAAGAGGCTAGTTATAGAAATTCCCAAATCTCAATTTCGATTTTTTCCGAATGTCGATATTTTTTTTAAAAAACCTGGAATTTTAAAAAACTACAGAAAACTATGTCTTATGGTTTTTATTTTCAATTTACAGTGAATAATCTCGTGGTACAGACCTTCTGGTGGGCGCATTGCCCTGGCAATTACCCACTACTTTCTATAGATATTATAGAAATAAGAAAACTAACATTTCTTATAGTTTTTCGTACTCTATCGCTGTACTTTTCCATGAATAAGTTCCATATTTCATATGTCTTTGGTTCATTTATTATGAATTATTTTTTAGCTTCTCTACTTTACAGGATCGGATAGATGTTCGCCTGTCTGTCTGTTTGTGAGAATGTTTGGCGTAGAACGTGTTGATCTTGCATCTTGTAGTTGAGCTTACTGGCCCATATATGTTTCAATAGTTGTATCTCATGGGACATGTGAACTTTAGAGTGAGTGAATTTGGTGAAAGAAAAAATATTTGTGGTTAATTATATTCGGTATCGCTCTTAAGGCTAGTTATAGAAATTCCAAAATCTCAATTTCGATTTTTTCCGAACTAAAATTTTGAAAAACCTGGAATGTTAAAAAACTACAAAAAGCCATGTCTTATGGTTTTTATTTTCAATGTATAGTGAATAATCTCGTGGTACTGACTTCCTGGTGGGCGCATTGCACTGGTAATTACGCACTTATTTCCATAATATTTTAGAAATAAGAAAACGAACATTTCTTATAGTTTTTCGTACTTTCATCGCTGAACTTTTTCATGAATAAGTTCCATATATTATTATCTTTTGCATTTCGGAATTCAAAAACAAATTGGAAAAAATATGCAATACGTCACAGTGATATAAGAAGTTTTGAAAAAGGATAGATTTGAATTGAATATTGAAAAAATATTTTCCTGTGAATTGAAAAACCCACATAATGATTAAAAAAAAATTTTTGAAGACAAGCTTTTAATCAAATGCGCTAAAAAGTGAAAAATAATTGCTTTGGCTGAGCGACTTAGGTTATTCCGTGAGTCGCGCAAAGTTTTCAGTTCGAATACAAAAGCGACAAGCTTTTGAATCTATAATTCACAGAATAACCTACGTCGCACATCCAAAGCAATTATTCTTAACTTTTCAGCGCATTTGGGTAAGAGCTTGTTTTTAAAAAGTTTCGTTTTATCAATTATTTTATTTTGTTCTATTTTGTAAGTACCCTTATTCTGTGCATTTTTGTTAATTATGATATATTTTTCCTGTAAGTTCTGAGCTATCTAGTTCTTCAATGAAGAGACCATCTGAAGATTAACTTGTCGTCTTCAATTTATGAATTCTGACGAAAGATCAATAATCTTCGACCTCAAAAACCTCGACATACCAATTTTGATTAGAAACGGTCCATTATCCAAAACTCGTCCACCATCTTGGAGCCGCCATCTTGAATTTATGATTCTGACAAAAATTCATATTCCGACCCCGAAAACCTTTACATACCAATTTTGAATAGAATCGGACCATAATACAGATATCGTCCGCCATCTTTGAGCCGCCATTTTCATTTCATGAATTTTGACAAAAAAACATAGTCTTCTACCCCAAAAACCTCCACATACCAATTTTGAATAGAATCGGACCATAATCACAGAGACCGTCGACCATCTTGGAGCCGCCATTTTGATTTTATGAATTTTGACAAAAAATCATAATCTTCGACCCCAACAACCTCCACATACCAATTTTGAGTCGAATCGGACTATAAACAGAAATCTCGTCCGCCATCTTAGAGCCGCCATTTTGTTTTTTCTCTGACAAAAATTCCATAATGATTGTCACGGGAACTATGAACACTTATTTCACGTTAATCGGGCAACTAAAAGTGGGTCAAATTTAACTTAATAAAACCTTGTGAAAATTAAGTTATTTTTGGGAATATCTAACAGAAAACAACAACTTCCCCGAAAAATATTTCTTTTCAATATTCAATTGAAAATGTTCGCCTTTTCAACATGAATATCCCATAATAGGTTATTTTTGAACGATGGAAGATAGTGAGTAAAGTTTATCTTTGAATCGCAGATGATTCCACATCTGATTTTATGAACTCCCCGTTCATATTTTCAAACAAATTAATTCCTTGTTTCTCAAGAATGCTCGCTGCTACTCACCTATACAACTGGTACATGGTGGGTTGAATATTCATGTAGCTATATGCCAGGAAAGTGAATGTTTTCAGATGGATATTCAACCCATTATACACCTATCATATAAGTTGCTAGCACTGGGCAGTTTTGAGAGAAATACAATGTTCTCAATTTATTTTGTGGCTCAACCCTGTTATTCTTCGAAACAACGCTAAAAGTTGATACAACTATGGTGCAATATTAAAGTAATGATATTATTTTTTTATCAGTTTCTATTCAACCCTCACACGTCACTATGGAAAATCATTTGTGGCCGACCATTCTGCAACCCTATATACAGATTTGTAGACAAAATAATGAATTTTTTATTCTTTTTAACTGGTCAAGTTTCAAGTTTTTTTGGGGTTCCAGTTTTTCATTTTCTGCGGTACGAAAGACACTGAACAAATATACAGGTTGAATTGAAGCCCGATTTTATTGAAGATTGCCAGACAAGTAAATAAAAATCGTTGGAGACTACGTCGAAACTTTAATGTTATAAACTAAATAGCCAACGAATTATAAGCCAACGATTTGATTTTTCGAAATGAGAATTAGTTGCTTCTATACGATATTCAAATGTTCTAATTTACATTTTTCCATTGATTTTGGAAACACAAATCCGATAATGATTATCTATCACTTTTTGAGAAATAAAGTTGAGTTGGAAAAGGAAATTGCAGTAACATTTCATGATATGATAGAAATTTTATGGCGAATAGCCAGCAACTTCGTTATATTTTCTTTCCAATCCACTAACGTGTATTGTGCGAATGTAACAACTTTCTTTTTAACTCAAATGCAATGAAATTTAATTTTCCAAATGGAACACTGTATTGATTTGTTTGAAAATATGAACAGGATGTTCATAACATCATATGTGGAATCATCTGCAACTGAATAAATGTTTCATTTTTGAACACTGTATATTTTGACATTTCTGGAATGTACGAACTAAACCTGTGCCTTTTCTTCAATTCTAATACAAAAAATTTCCAATAACTTTTTCAGCTGAGAAGACTGTGATTAGGATAAAATCGTTTTTTCCATACTGTGTCGTCTACAGAAATGATAATTTTCATGACAAATTCATATTTACTGTTTCGTAGACGATTAAAGTTTGAATTATTGGTTTCGAAAATGATATTTCTTTTCAACTTATAGTTGAATTCTACTGAGAAGAGTACAATAGTTTTATTATCATGATTGAAAAAATATTCATTATCGCCAATTGGTATTTGAATTCGAAATGTTGCAAGCCTGGAAATAAATATTCAATGATAACCAACGTTTCAATTTTTTTGATAAACGGTGCAACCGTTAAGTTGTTCAGCTTTGATGTACTTCCGACAATTCGATCAGAAAGTGTCGAAGTTTTTGCCACTTGATTCAAAGTATGGCATCTGCAATGAAATATTATCTAAATGTGAAGGAAAATGGATCCAGTAGTCAATAAGAACACTCATCTATACATATATAATTACATGTACTGACTGACTGACTGATTCACTTACGATCAACGCCCTGCCAAACCGTGGACCTTAAGATGAAATTCTAGGTAACCACTAAGAAAGGTTTTTTCGATATTCCATCACTCAAGGGGTGAAACGAGGGTGAAAGAGAAAATACCGTTAGTTTTGAAGTTGCATAACATTGTTATTTGGGCTTTTTTTTTCAAATAAAGGAACACACATTTCAGGGTCTTCAGAAATTCAACTCATAAAGGGGTGGGGGGGGGAGATTGTTCCGTAGTGTTTGAGCCATAAAAATGGTATCTGAGATCTTTGTTACGAATAAAGACATACATCTTTCAGTGTTTTTGAAAATTCAACTCCTAAAAGGGGGCAAAATAGGAGTGACAGGTTTATGGGGGTTGACAGTTTCATGGGGGTTCCATAAGTTCTTGAGTTAGGGTATTAAAAATTGGTGCTTGAGGTCTATGTTACAAATAGAAATACGTGTTTCACTGTTTTTCGATATTTAATCCATGAAGGGGTGAAAGTTTGTATGAGGGTTCCGTTAGTTTTCAAGATAGTGTCATAAAAATTGGTATTTGATGTCTCTGTTATAAATAAAGGAATACATGATTCGGTATTTTTGGAAATTCAACCTCCAAAGGGGTAAAATGAAGGGTGACATTTTTTATGAAGGTTCCATTAATTTTTAAGTTAGGGTTACGAAAATTGGTATTTTGGTTCTTGTTAGGAATAAATAGATCGTGTTCAACATTATTCGAAAATTCCCTCTTTAATGTTGTGAAAAGTGGTTAGTGAATTTGTTATAATCGTCACAAAGCAGCATTACTAACGCTGTGAAATCAATAATGCCACCCAAACGGGATAATGGGATAATGGGATAACGGGATAACGAAATAACGGCAAACTGGAAAACGGGAAGCGGGAAAAACCACAAGCATAAGATAGATACAACAACACAAATATCAATTCTACGCGGACGAAGTCGCGGGTACCAGCTAGTTACCATATAAAACAATCCCGATGTTACGGCAAGTCGGGAAGGTAGATTTCAGAATGTATTTATTTATTCTGAAACAGCCATCAATCAATCAAACGACTCATGTGTCGGCAAAAATTGGAAAAACAATATATCTGTGTAAATCTTAAATTTTCGATCTAGACTTGGAGAAGGGTTCAAATTTTCCTAAACGCTTCCCTCTAGGTGATCTGACTGTAATCGAAAGAAAGAATTATAACAAAAACTGATTTTTTCCGGTTCGATTCAACTATTGTTGAAATGCAGATCCAAAAAAAAATTGAAAAAAAAGTTCACTCAGCTATTGAAAGAAAGCATACATGGATAAATACAGGCCTTACTTGGGTTTACAATCTCAATATCACTTCGAAGAATTATTACTAATAATTATTTATATGTCAAATGTTAAAATCCAATGAGGATCAGATCTGACCTATGAAGCTCATTCGTTTTCACAGATTACCTGTTTTTCGACATGCTGCAGAATTAGAACTGTCAGTCAAGACCAATTCAGAAAACGGTACGCGTAGGAAAACCAAACCAAAACCTAATTATATCTAGCGAGTACGGTGTTTGCAATGTTGCCTTGATAATAATGACAAATTATTGGAAAGATCGATGATCAAAAAATAGAATTCAGTTGCATGTTTTCGTGATTACACTGTTTTACACAGAAAATGTTATTACACGGTAGAATCACGACGCAGGGTCAAATTACACGGAAATCGTGTAATTACACGGTAATTGCCAGCACTGCTTGAACGTCTGCGTTGGCGTTGACTGTCTTAACATGCGAATTGGAGGCAGTGTTGCCAATAGCTCTTGGAAAAATTACTTAGTAAAAATGATTCCATTCCGGCAATTTTTCTGAAAACTATCTAAAATCCCTAAAACTCGATTGGGTACGAAGTACAACATATTGAAGTTAAAAAGTACTCTTTGTACTAAAGCCGTTTTTCTCCATATTGAGTTATCAAGCATCTTATGATGTGAATTTTAATATACCGTCTCGATGCTAAATGGAATCTCTTGTCGCTAATATTGCTACAACAGTATCAGTTTTCAACCAATTTCTCAAATCTGTTTCAACATTATTAAGTTCACTGAATTGCCCTTCGACACTAGCACAATATTAGTAACAAACTAATTACAACCTTGAAATTGTTGAAAAAATTAAGAATTGCCAGCATTTTTTAAATTTAAAACTTCTGCCCAATATTCCTGTAAACTAGAATGATCTAATAACGCGTGACTTCTTAACTCGTTGTCTAATCCTTGTTTATCTACAATTTCCATCAAAATTAAAATCGCTGAAGAACGTTTAGTAATGATATTCGCGCACATATTTTGGTCTTCAAAGTGCAAAAATCTTCTTTATTATTTCTGAAGACAGCCTAAATTTTAAACAAAAATAATAAAAATTGTCAACTACCTTGTGGTCGAAATTTGCGTTTTTTCTCAGCTCTTATAAGAATTCATGAGCAGGTATACCTAGATATAATTTTTCATTTGGTTAAAAATAGAGAGGAAATAATATATCGGAAAAGTAGTTGAGACTAGAATTGAAAATTATTCAAAGGAAAAAAAATAATATACGAAAACCAGTTTGGATTTCAGTTACAAAAATTAAAAGTCACTAGATGAGGCTACTTCTACGCTCTGTATTTTTCTAGACCTAGTCAAAGCCGTCGACACTGTAAGTCACTCGCAATTGTTGGACACATTGGACGATATTGGCATAAGAGGTACTTAACCAACCTAACCTAATGAGGTCTCATCTTGGAAATCCTAAACAGTTGGTTAAAATAAAAGACATGAAAATGCTTCTATGGTGAGATTCTGTGTTCCACAAGGTACTGTTCTGGGACCCATCTTGTTCATGATATATATGAACAATCCACTTGAAATTGCGTCCTTCAATAATATCGGTGGTGGAGGGGTTGTCGGATGAGGACCAATAATTATTCTCTAATTTTCATCCAACGTTTCGATCATTATGTATAAACTTCTTCAGGGCCTATTAATAATTATAAAATATAGATGGAATAGTAAATGTGAACGCGACAAGAGATTGACGGTACAAATATGGGGTCATATGAACGCGTGAGGAAAATAAAGGTATGGTTTTCAATAAGCTACGTAGAAAATGTTTGACCTTCCCACCCAAACATATTCTACGTAGCTTATTCCTTCTTTCCTCACCCGTTCATATGACCCCATGACCGTTAATCTCTTGTCGCGTTCACATTTATTATTCTATCTGTATTTTATAATTATTTATAGGCCCTGAAAGTTTATACATAATAAACGAAACGTTGCCTGTAAATTGAAGAACAATTATTGGTCCTTATCCGACAACCCCTCCTCCACCTTATGTGAACAATATTTTATTATCAAGTAATACCGGAAAAAATTATAAGTTTCGCCAATGATACCATAGTACATGACAAGGCTGAGACATGGCACCAGCGGAAACTTATAGCTGAAGTAGATCTCCTCAATATAAAAAATGGATGGATTATAAGCTTTCAACTTTAAATACCAAAAAAAACTAAATTCATGTCATTCACTTGCACCAAAAGAACGCTACCTACTTATACATCTTTCAAAGTTGACGATTTCTCAATAAAAAAAAGTGAATCATATTAGATACTTAGGATATGGACGCACACCAAGATGGTCTTATCATATAAACAACGTTACTGGAATGCTGAGAACAGTCCTGCATAAATACTCGTGAATATCTAAGATACAAAACACCTCAAAATTATTTATTTTGCACTAGTCCAATCAATGCTGAATTATGTTATAATTGGTTGGGGTGCCACCGCCCATGTGTACCTCAGAAAACTCATCAATACACAAAAAAAAACGAAAATTATATACAAAAAACCCTCGAAATATCCTATTGAAAATGTATCCAAAAAAAATTTTTTTTAAAGGATATGCCAATACAAAAACAGACATAACCTAAAATCTCATGGCCATACTTACAATACAAGAAAAATACCTGATATAAAACTCCATTTACATTGAAGACTATAGGACACAGGAATTTTGGCTCCTAGTTTCAAGGATGTACTGAATTATTCCTGACAAGTGAGAAATATATTAAAAAAAGTTGTAAAATCGCATCTCAACGTATTCAATTGAAAATTATAGAAATGAAAATGCAATTAAAACTTATTTTTTTGTTCAATGGTAATTTTTATTTAATTAGTTCTCTTTTTTAATACATACTCTTTTCTTTCTACGAATCTCAATTGTAATATTGTATAAATACCTATGTGTTCACATTCCGTAACAAACTATATAAAATCACGTGTGCCTACCTAAAGGCTTTGTAGGAACTTTTGGTTTATTTTCACTCAATATAAAACCCATGTATTTTCAATACGTATGAGTATATGAATTATTTATTGTCGAAATAAACTATTAATATTATTAAATAATAAATCAATTCTAGCTCAATTCAAACTAGTTGTGTGTGAGATTTCGTGTAATTTCGATGGGATTTTAATTAAAACACACAAATCTCTTAATAAGGCTTTAATGGTTCCACCTATGGCAATACATCTTTCTCGTCAAAATATAATACATAAATGATCAGAACAGTTCATTATCACTCGATAAGTGATGTATACTTTTTTAATATCATATCTTTATTCTATGCAGCTTTGAAATAACAAATATGTTCGTTCGATGTTCTGTAGATGCTCCACTGACTACATAAGTTAGGAGTGTGTCATTCCATTATGAGATATCATTATACATTCTATGTTCAATTTCTGGAGTTTTTTATTACTGTCACGAATAGGTTTTTCATCATCAATCTATAGGTTTAAATTTTAAACTGAAAATATATGGTTTTTCAGAAAAGCCACTGCATTATTCACTACGTGTCAGTGACTTTTCCCTTCAATTTAAAAAATACCTATCACTATCAATGAAAATATATGTAAGTATGATGATAGGAATGAAATAACTTACAGATAAAACAACTAAAGTAAGGAAATAAGTATATAGTTCACTTAGAATGTAGGTATTTTTAAAAACTATTATAACTATTATTTGAAATATGATATTATTTATAACACTTCTTAGTTGGAAAGTACTCTTGTGTTTCCATTTTTCGTTTGTTACTTAGTATCTGTTTTCCGTGTTCTGCTTCTCTTATTGTCACTTGCATATTATTCATAAATCTGTTGAAAACTTCGTCATTTGATGCTTCCGCCCAATTTTTGAAATATGTCCATTGAACTTCTCTTTTATCTTGGCCATCTAATTTTTTTGACATTTGCTGGGTAAGTTTTTCTTCGATAAATTGTGCACTTCCTTCTTCATTCTGAGACTTGATAACTGAGTTTTCTCCTAGTCCATTTTCTACATCATCTACAACATAGTTAGTACCCACTCGCTCTTCATTCATCCGTACCAAGTGCACATGCTCTCACAAAGTATTCTCCATCGTATACTCTGGACCGACCTATACAAATTTTACATACTCTAATGTTCTACAATTACTTCCACTGACATGCTTTATATTTATGTTATGATAAAGATTATCGTTAAAAAAATATTTGAAACTTTCCAACATATTCTGTGTTCACAATTACCTTTAATTCCTGACTTCTCCCGCTTTCTTATGAACTTTGACAATACTTCTATCCAAGCGATTGGTCTTCCCATATCCGTTATTCTTTTCCACATTTTAAAGTCCACTAACTCACTATCTCATTCAGTAGTTTCTCAATTGTTACCCTAGTATTCCTCTTTAGTTGGTTGGTCTCCCTTGAGTTGTTTAACGCTTCTATTGACATATTTGGATTAATTCCTGCGATTTCGTTTTTTCTATGTGGCAATGGGCCCAGATCTTAATTCTCGCTTCATCCTGAAAATAATACCTGAAATAAAAACATAATGAAATGTCAAATGTGTTACGTATGTCTGAATCTCCTATCACTGTTAATAAGCCGAGAGTAGCACTAAGGCTCTTACTCTTTAGACATAAAAAAAGTGGGCCACGGCCGTTCACGAATTTATAATTTGGTTGGTCGAGGATGAGAGACCGGTCTCTAGTCTTTGCCATGATGATGTATCTCGAACAATGACCGAGAGGGAAAGAAATTGGAAAAATAGTCATTTTTATTAAGGATGCAGCTTCGCTACCCTGTATGGATTAGTAGGTAACCCATCACTCCAGAGAGTGCCTGGGACGTTTAAAACGCGAGGGGTCGTCTATATTGTGATCGGTGGCTTCCCTCACGAGCGGATTCTCGTGAGTTATTGCACAATCAAATACTTTCTCATTGCGTTCTCTAATGATACTTCTGATAGAAGGCAGATTGAGGTCTTCGAGAAACGTGTCACGTAACGCGCATGTCTGTTCTGAACCAATCACAGAGCGCGTCCCCGTGTAGTCTTGAAAATCATTCGCCTGTTGTGGTAGTAGGGGATGCCCATGTTATCAATTCCAAAATGGTTTGGGAGTGCCTACAGAAACTGAATGAACTAGGCAAGAGCAACACTATGGGTTCCGGGACATACTGGAGTGGAGAGTAATGAAATAGGAGACGTACTTGCAAAAAAGGGGCTGAAACACCATTTCTGGGACCTGAACCCTTCTGCGGAATAAGTACCAGCACAATACTTGATTAACTTGAAGAAGAATCACATAACAAAGATCTCAATACTGGATAGAATCACAAGGAATGATGCAGGCCAAGATACTACTGGGAAACTACAACCAGAAGAGATCAAATGACTGCATCAATAAGAGTAAAAACAAGCTCAAAATACTAACAAGAATTCTTACAGGACACTGCTGGTTGAGATGACACCTTATGAAACTCGGATTAGTAGAGAAAGAAGAATGCAGATTTTGCAAAGAAGAGGACGAATGCACGACCTTGCAAAATCAGAGGGCACGATACCCCGGAGAATATCAAATAAAAGAGGTAGATCTACCTTACCTCAAGCCCACCGATATCCTGAACTTTTTGAAAGCCATAGGACGGAGGAACTGCTCTAGTCGTTGGGACATCCTAAACGGCTGGGTAGCAGAAGGGGACACAATAGACCTTATAGGTCGCAGTGCATTGACACCCCACACCAAATAGAATACAGAACACAGAAATAATTCCCGGAGTCTTATACCAATGAACATTGTATCAATATTAATAACTGTGTTTGTGGTCAAGTTAACCTTGATGTAATCACCATCAGGTATCGAATAATGTGCAATTGTCACCGATGATCAATGTTGTCTACTATTGATCATTTCATACTCGATAGCCCAATGTATTTTTTGCTTTAACAAAGTCTCATTTCTTCATTATAATGATTTATACGAGGTATCAAGGATATAAATACAATATTATAATAGTCATGATATCATTATGCTGATAATTTTGTTCATCAATCACTGAAATTGATGGATTTTCAGATGTTTGTTTCTTCTCAATTAGAAATATATTGTTTCGAATATTTTACATTAATAATCTGATATTAATGACGAATGAGTTGGGAACATTATTTTTCCTACGACAGCATACAAATTGATATTAATAATAATTATATTAATATAAATATAATATATATATATATATATATATATATATATATATATATATATATTATATATATATATATATATATATATATATATATATTATATATATATATATATATACACATGTTATCCGTCAATAAGAAGCCCAAAATGATATATTGTGAATAAGATACCAAGCCCACCCCCGACATACGAAGCCCGGCATCGGGTAATTATTAGCGTGTGTAAATCATTTTCTGGTCCTTACGTAGTTCATGGCGTCATATGACAAATTTTTGGTCGGGCTTCTTAAGTTGGCCGTATTCCACAAATCATACACGGCGTAGTTCTTGGTGCTTGCCGACAGGTCGCGCATAACACGTTGGGTATGTGTTGATTGTGTTCTGTCAGATATACGAGGCCCGGCCATTTTCTTTGACGATTATTCATACTAAATTAGTGGCAACATTGCGCATGACGTATTTTCATTACGTGCATCTCCCGTCTTCAAATTTGAACGTCTTCATTCATTCGACGCCCGATCTGGAAACGGAGTGATGTGACATGATGAATCATTCAAGATTAATGGTTAACCTAGCAATAAAGATTGCAAAAGTTAAGGAAGGATATTTTAAATCGATTATTTTTTAAGTTTGTATCAACGTTTCAACTGAGAATCGTAATTTATCTTTTTTTACTTATATTTGGTAATATCGTTTGATTGGGAGAATTTTTCATTTGATAGAAGTTTTGATTTAACTTCACCATTAGGATCTCTGTTAGTAGTGTTAGTTATTATGTTCAGGTGAAATATCGTAAACAAAATTTTGTCTAGTTCTAATTAAGCTAGGGCATTGAAATTTCGCACACGTGTATAAGTCTGGTGGAAATGCATTTCGATATCAAAAACAAGCAAGTTCTGTGATTTATGGTTTTTGGCGTCGGATGTCATATTTTTTGTCGAAATTCTAGAATTCATGATGGGTGCTCAAGTATGGAGAACGATTTTTTGATTTATGATATGATTTCATTCAAAGTATGAGAGATTATTAACTTTTTTCGCCATTCGAAAATTCAAGATGGTGGACAAGGTTTGTTGTTCATATTGTGAATCTAGCAAAATTGGGGTCAAGGGTATTTTGGGGTCAGAGGCTAGGAATACTACAAAAAAATTGTGATTTTGAATACAATTGTATGTACGGGTTTTTCGGGTGGGAGTTTTTTCCTCAGATTTAGATAATTTAAGATGACGGACAATTTTTGTAATCTAATCCAATATTGAATAATATTGTTATCAAGGGCATTTTGGAGTCAAAATTCAAGAATCCATTGAAGTGAACGAGTTTTGTTTTACGAATATATTTGAAATTGGTGGCTTGGGAATTTGGAGTGGCGGATTTTGAATGAATGACAAAAGGAATTACGGAAATATGAATTGAAAAGCATTTTCAAAACAAGCTTTAATTCAGAAGAACAGATAGAAACATAATTTCTTTAGATGGGTAACGTAGGTTATAGTGTTACAGATTCAAAAACTAATATCTTTAGATGGATGACGTTGGCTATCCTGCAAGTAACAGATTGAGAAGCTTACCGCAAGAAATTGTTTGTATTCAATCTGAAAATATTGCGGGAGAAGTTTTTGAATCTGTAACAGAATAACTTCCCACCCATCTAAATGAATTATTTTTTATTTTTGGTGCATTTGAATAAAGAATTGGTTTTTAAGATTTTTTCTATTTTCATTTTTTATTATGAAGTTGAGAACTTGTGGAATGATAATTTGATTTCACAAAAAAACAAATACGGTGTATCCCATGTCGTTCGTTCGTTTCGATGTTTATAAAGTTCCAACAATAATAGAAATTTGAAAATTCGAACCGAGCATAAGTGATGATGCTGTACTATTCTGAAATGATGATGATTCATCGTCCCACGAATTCAATATTGTTTGATATAACAAGAATTGGGACCAGGGTACAAATAATTTTTTATCGCTGACGTTTCGGAATAATTGATTTGTTTTTCAAAGCTGAAAGGACAATATTCACGTATAGGTGAAAATAGGGAACACATTCACGATCGACCTTTAAAACTTAGTTTTTTCTGCTCATGAATCCAACTTAGAAAACTGTTGAGTAATCGATACAAACCCCTTTCGATAAAAAACACATTGGCATAAACTACACATTGAAAATTTCAAAAATGTAATCAAACAAATACAGGCACGTTAAAATAAAACGGAATACGACAGTGAATAGTCAATGAACAGCTGATCATCCCACCTGAAATACTCAAGCGCTACATAGATAAAGCAAGGAAAAAAACGAATCTTTTATCTATTATTCTTCAGAAATCTGTTTTTCTTCTGAACTTTTCTAGAAGGTGCGTGTATATTTTTGTTAGGTTTTGTGAATCACTTTTTTAGTTTACGCAATTATCATGGAAATTGATTCAAATCCTTTTTCTCAACAATCTCTTTAAATAAGTCATCTACATTTCCAAAATTTTTAATGAATCGAAATCAAAATTGCACGACGATTCAAAATGATTTACAACAAGTGCTGTTTTTTATTTCTATTCTTTTCATAGTAGTCATGTAGCCTAGTCTTTGAATGAATTAAGTTTATTCAATTTATTACAGATATCAGAAGGTTTTAGGAGATAGAACATTATAAATACATAAAAACTTACAGCCAAATTTGCCCAATTTTTTCATAAACAACGATCAAAGTCGGAAAATTCAGTTTTCGGACCGTAGAATTTTCCTACTACGTCTGAGAGAAAAGCTGTATTCCTAAAAGTTGTAGGTTTCAGAAAGATCTTCAATTTGATCATTCATGCGTTAAAATCGATGAATAAATTCTCGAAAAACGCTGAAAAACTATATTTTTTGGACTATTTTAGAAATGTTTATAATTTTTGGTTAGGAGGGCAATAGTTTATCCAATTTCAGCTAGATCGCTTCAATAGTTTACAAATTATTGCATTTTTTTTAAATCCTAATATACCCTTTATTCAAATAATCTTCATAGGCAAGATAATGGATCTAGAGCTGTTTAACAAAAAGAAATGGATTTTCGAAAGGTTCAACTTCAAGGTAAATTGGAAAAAATATGTTATTTGTTTAGAAAAAAATATTGAAAAGCCCATTTAAATGATGGGTGTCTTTTGCTTATAACTTTATTATTGTGTAGGAGTTTTTGGTGTCGGAGATCATGATTTCTTTCCAAAACTTACAGGGAAGAGAACTTGTAATAACGATGCTCTTTTAGAAATGAACAAATTAAGGCGAACTAACTAAAAAGCAAAAAATAAAATTACTAATTAAAAACTTTTTGAAGACAAGCTTTTATTTAAGCCGTGTACTAAAACGTATAAAATAAATTTAAGTCATTGCTGACAATGGTTTAATTATTTTTTGTCGGATTATTTGGATTCAAAAAGCTTTCGCGCGAATTGTAATAAAATTTACTTGACAAGTTGTTACTTACCAACCATTCATTGTTCAATGAAATTAATTGGTATCTTCTTTCATGAATACTTTGTAAAAATCAAATACTTTGACAAGTTCTTACTTACCAACTAATCACTGCCCAATCAAATTAATTGGTACCTACTATTATGAACTTTTCGCACGACAAATAATTCAACAAAAAATAATTAATCCTGATTTTATGAAGATGATGTTCATTAAATCAGATGTGGCTGTGGCCGGGAAAGTAGTTGTTTTCTGTTAGATAATACAAAAAATAACCTCATTATTGTCGTTGATTTTTCAATTTTCAGAAAAATATTTCTATCCAATATTCAATTGCGTATGTTCCCCTTTTCAACAAAATATTTGTATTATTACAATTGTATGAATTTGAATAACAACGTTACATATACTACAGTTGACTTTTTTATCTAAAAAATTTCATAATTTTTCTTCAATACGATTTCCACAAAAAAGTGCGAAAATCGTAGTGAAGTGTTTTTAGTTTACTTTAATTATGGATTTTCGAGTGTCGGCCGCGACTATTGAAAAAATATTTTTTCAATGAAATACCATCATGAATTCACTGTATTCTGTATATCAAACCATATAAACATAGGTGAAGCTGAATTATTGCAGCAAGTTGATTACCATCATACTGCTTTTGACTGGACATTTTGAAAAGTTGAAGTGTTCATATGACGTCATTGTTGACGACCTATGCATTTTTTCCATCGTGTCACCGTACGTCTTCTCAAATCACATCACACATTTACTAAATTATATTTCAAGTAAATCTGGCTTGAAAGCATCTGCAGGTCGAGTACGATGGTCCGAATGAGAAAAAAAACTGGCCAAGGAATATTTTGCGAAACACATTAAGAAAAAAATCATCCCAAAAAAACATGAATGTGAAGAGCTACTTCGATCCAAAAAGGACGAGTTCACAAATAAAGACTGGAATCGATTGAAGACATTCGTCTATAATACATTCCGAAACAAATGAGCCTTTTGAAAATAGGTCCACAAATTCTATTCCTGATAATTCCATGTATTTTATAAATCAGAACAAATATTTTTTTAATTTCTCGTTTTTTTATTTGAAATAGTATTTCCTTCATACCTCTAGATTACTATTTCTATTATTGCCTCACATCGTATCAATACCTATTGGTGCACAGGATTATTTCAATTCAGAAAATTGTAATTTTGATAAATGAAAAGTATATATCGAAACACCGTTTACCTAGTATTATTCAAAGTAATAAATTAAATATCAAGACCGTCTCAAACATCGGCTACTTAATTATTACTGCTCAAACAATTGGCAACATCGCCGGGCTTCATATAGGTGACAAGATCTATACTTTTTTCAAGATGGGCTTCCTAATTACCGTTGCATATTACGGGACTAGTAAAACCTTTGAAATGTGTTGTCAGATTGTATGTTAAAAATAATACCCCTCTTACTGGATCCTCCTATAATTACTCAAGTATTATATTTTCCATGGAAATACACATTGATAAAGTGAAAATCAACTTGGGCTTCCAAACCCCTATTGTGTGTATTGGGCTTGGAATCATCCGTCGGGTACGTATATATATATATATATATATATATATATATATATATATATATTATACATACATATATGTATTATTTTAACATACAGAACTTTAAATGAAAATCTACTAATTATTATGAATACTAATGAATACACAATTTTTTGCATTCTGCAAATGAGTTAGGATGGCGGGTCCAGCGGAATTAGTTGTTTGGTTCACAAGTGTTATTTCGTCCCAAGGTGTCATTGTATGCGAAATTTTATCTAGATATGATTTACGTTTTGTCCCATGTCTCGCAAACAAATAGTTCAAAAGTTATAAACATTTTAGTTATAAAAAAAAGAGGGCTCGATTTTTTGCAAATATTTCGGAAACTATTGCAAAAAGCGGAAAAAAAGTTTTACCGCCCGGAACTGTAGCACCAATATTTATAATTTTGATTGATCGGTGAAAATACGGGTAAAAACGGGTGACTTGGCTCTGCTCTGATGCTTGAACAAAAAAAAAAAATTAACTAATTAAATATAATTATTAAGGACTGACAAAAATCAGGGAACTTGCTGGATAGTAGAATGAACGATAATCCGCCGGCAAACATTTTTCATCTCAATTTCATTATTATTTATGCTTTTGTTAATTAACAAATTTTTCCAAGTTGGAAGTAAACAAAAAAACCTCGATAATTTTTAAAATCGGAAGCCAGTTTTTTTTTATTTTTTACAACTGTTTTTTGACGGCTTTAGAAATGATCCTTGGTGGAAAAATAAAAAATAAAAACCCATTTTTTTATTAACAATTGGAGATGCTGAAAAAGTAAAAACTTAAACAAAACATTGTAATTTTTTTTTCAAATATCCCAATATTTTATTGTTGAAAGCCATATGGAAATATTTTTTTCTATGTTGTACTACATTCGTTCAATAAATTGTTATTAACAGATACACTGTTTATGAGATAGGTAAACATTTTTTTTGGAAATGTAATTAACAATGAAAATAACAATTTTCAAGTAAAAATTCGTTTCTTAAAAAAATATTCACACTTGTTGGTTAACAATTTGTTTTGCATGTAAATATTATTATTAGGAATACATTATTTTTTAATTATTATTTCTATTGTTCTTTCTTATTCTGAAAAAAAATTTTCTTTGAATTTTTGTTTATCGAATGAACAATTTGTTTTATTGAAGAGGGAAACACTCTCAATTAAATATTAAATAGAAATATTTTTTTGTGAATTGAAAAATCCACGATGAAAATTGAGTTATTTTTTGTGAATGTATAACAGAAAACAAATACGTCTCAGGCCAAAGACACGCTGGACATTGAACTTCATCTGATAGATGTTCTGAAAGGACCCTAACTTAAAAAAAACAAATCTGAAATTGATTTTTTTTATTTTTATTCAGATAGTTATTTGATTTTTCATTCCAGTCTTGATTGAGAACTAATATAGATGAATGAGGCAAAGAAGAATGTTTTCGAAAAGAGAGTACTCACCAGAAATCATTTGTAACATTGAAGCAAGGAAGACATCTCATTCTCAAGGTCTTCAATACATTTTTGTCGACAAAAATCTATTCCAGTCGCAGATGATTTCACATCTATTTTTACTTTTGCTTCTTCTTCAATTCAAAATGGAAAATATTTTTATTTTTTATTTTTCCACCGAGGATCTTTTCTAAAGCCTTCAAAAAACAGCTAAAAAAAAGTTGAAGAATTCTGGCTTTCGGTTTGAAAATTATCGAGTTTTTTTGTTTACTTCCAACTTGGAAGAATTTGTTAATTAACAAAAGCATAATTATTAATAGAATTGAGATACAAAAAATTTGCTGTCGGATTATTGTTCATTCTACTATCCAACAAGTGCCTGATTTTTTTCAGTCCCTAATATTCATATTTAATTAGTTAAATTTTGTTTTGTTTAAGCATCCGAGCACAGCAAGGCGCGCGGGCGCCGAGTCACCCGTTTCCACACGTATTTTCACCGCTCAATTAAAATGATAAATATTGCTGCTACAGTTCCGGAAAGTAAAATTTTTTTTTAGGAACTTTGCTGCTCTTTTTGCTTCTATTTTCAGATTTTCGATATATGCAATACTTATTGAGATATTCGCATCGAGCCCCTCTTCTTTTATAACTAAATTGTATATAACTTTTAAACTATTTACTTGCGAGACATGGGACAAAGCGTAAATCATATATAGATAGAATTCCGCATCCAATGGCACCTTGGTCATAATTTCACGTGGAGGCCTTGTGAACAAGACTATTGGTGGTAACTGGCTGTTCAGAGTAACACTCGTAGATTGCAAAGTGCATGAAGATGACGACGACGGAGACGGCATCGGTTGCAAGTTGTTAGTAGGTACATGAAATAATTTTATTTGGGATGGTTTTCTTCTGTTCCTCGGACAACAGCAGTTGACCTTCAGCCTACAATACGTTTTATGTTGGTTATCCCTTCGCCTGAATTTGCTAGAAACGTTGCCGATGAATGTCTGAAACTGTGACCTGTGTAACGTTCTGGTAAATAGGTAGCGATTTCTGCCGGCATCTGACCATTTGTCACTTTGACGACGCTTTGACTTGAAACTTTGACGTCTTGATGGCAAACCTAGGTGGTCATAGCCAATTTTTGGTTACCATACCAAACCACCTGACAAAGTTTAGTTTATATGTTACGTGGATTGATTTAAAAAAAATTGATATTGTAGATGTATATATATATATATATATATATATATATATATATATATATATATATATATATATATATATATATATATATAAATTTGGAAATTTTCAGTAACTGAAGATTATCCTTGGGGTTGCAGTCATATAATATATTGGCGTGATAAAGTAAAACATTCGTTTAACTTATCGAGCTTTCGACAATTTCATGTTCTTTTTCAAGACATCTGAAAACATTAATGGTATTACTGATGCATGTCCTTAAACATCATAGGAAAAAACAAACAAAAAGAGTTGTTCATTTTTGGTACTTCAATGAAAATACTAGTTATTTGTAGTAATAGAATGCCCAGACTATTCAGTGAAGAGCGGTGTGGAGTTCTTTGGACCGCTTTGCTAGTTTCAAATTTTTTATGTTTCAAGCAAAGTTTTAGAAATTGTAAATTTGAATGGACGCCAGAATTTTTATTTAAACTAGTACAAAAATACAAAACCTCTATTCAATAATGATTGCACATCAATTACTTTCCTTCTGTAAATAACTACAACAATAAAACAAATACCAACTTATAAAAATCTATTTACAAAATTCACATCTTTTCCAATTTCAGAACATTTGAATTCAAAAAAAATTTTTGATTCCAATGTAGAAAACTAATATTGTTTTGTTTGCTGAACTGTCGGGTTTTTCGATGACGATGTACCTTGATTGTATTTTCCTTGTCTAGCACTAAGCTAAACTCCACGAAGTGGATTGGCTCGCAATCAGGGGGTACTTATAGCTGCTGGGCGACCGATCAGGTGAACACAAGCATCAGCTTCTGGTCCATCAAGTGTGTTCTCAGTGATTTAACATGAAAACAATATTGTTTGTGTCAAAGTTTGATATACAAAAATTATATTTCTTGAAACTTGGAATCTTTTCAATGCACTCCCCAACTCATTGTTGTTACAGTTGAGTGTAATCTCATCAAGAGATTATTACTTGAAATCAATTGAGTATACAAATGAATAATATCCAATACTGAAATTGAAGAACTATTTTTAATATTCTTAGAATTAACAAAAATTGATCTTTGCTTTATATATGGAAGATGATTTTTTCTCTGATCTTGAGCAGCCAAGATATTCCGTTATCAACAATTAAAAATCAGAATTTAAGACAATCAAGTTTGTTGAATTTGATTTACGAAAATGACTTCAATTTCAGCGATATTCAAGAAACGTATATGAGAATAAATGTTTGACCAGCCGTCAAATACTTCTTCGGAAAAGGTTTCTGAAAATTCAAAGAAAATTCCAAATTCCAAGTACCAAATTTATACATGGAATATACATATTAGATCACTTCAACCACATCAAAATCACAGCTCGGTGATTATTGTCACCAAATATGGAACCATACCAAAGATATATAACAACTCATAAAGAATATATACATGTGGAATTCATAATCCTGACAGAATTCTTCAAAAATATATAGTGAACGACACTGCTATTTTCAGTCAGATTGACCTAAATGAATCTAATTACTGTTTTCTTAACCAAAATGCGTAGATAACTTCAGATACTTCCCTTGTGAAAAATGATCTAACGTTCTCTTGAAAATTATTTGAATGTAACATATTTACGATATCTACGGTCCAAACATAGTTCTCAATACATACCTTCCTTGACATCATACACTATTCACTGATTTGAAATCATATTCGCGGAGGAAGGAAAATGCTCTGATTTAATGAATTATTTCAACATGGCATCTTCTACTCTTTAATGGCCGACGAGCTTCAGAAAACAATATATCTTAATTGCCGAAAGATCAGAAAAGCCAGAGAATGTCACATGCGTCGTCTTAAATATCATCGTACTGTCAGATCATTTGCGACAGCTCTTCTTCTAGCCGTAATGATTGTTCCATTACCGACGGTTAGATGTCGCTAAGATTTTCAATAGGTAATGTAACAGATTTTCAATAGGAAAGTGAATAAATCCCGAGCATAGAGCATATCAATAAGAAATGTAACAGATATATCGTTACAACTGGAAGGTTGGATACATTGAAAAACATTGGCGAAAATAAAAAAACAACACAACACAATATTGATTGTAAAAAACTGGACTACTTGAAGCACGAATTTGTTCATGTGCTCCGGTTATACATAATTTACTTAGTTTAAACAATTTTTTCTCGTTGAACAGTCACACATGTTCGTACAGTTTTTTACAATCAATATTGTGTGATGTTGTTTTTGTATTTTCGCCAATGATTTTCAATGTATCCAACATTCCAGTACCAAAATAACAACGCTTTTTGTTTGTTTTGTCCTATGATTTTAAGGACATGAATCAGCTATTTTTTTGTACAAACCTCACATTAGTAAGTCGATTTTATCATATTTTCAGTGTTATTGTAATACCATTAATGTTTGCAGATGTCTTGAAAAGAAAATAAATTTTCGAAAGCTCGACAAGTTATACAAGAGCTTTACTTCGTCAAGCCAATATATTATATGACTGCAACCCCAAGAAAAATCTTCAGTTACTGAAAATTTCCAAATTTACCTTTTTGTATATATATATATATATATATATATATATATATATATATATATATATATATATAAATATAATATCCCAATTTTAATTTTATTCCAATAAATAAAAAATAGAGAAACAACAGAAAAGTCTAGATTAGTATAAATATTAAAACCTAAATTAGTAAGAATAGAATAAATACAAATGGAATCAATGAAATGTATATAACAACGTTGAAATTGACATATTTTTATTTTCCTGCACTAGTGCGGGAAGGTGATTTTTTCCACATAAGTGCGGAAAAGTGATATTTTCAGAACTGAAATGATTGCGGAAAAGTGGGTAAAAACGCACGGTCGTAGAAATAATACTTTTCTCCCACGCCTTTCTCACTGATTCATAATCATACCCCGGATGTCATCTCTTACATATAGTCCAGTAAATCAACCAAATAACTAAATATATTTTGTGAGTGAGTAAAGCACAAATGATGGTAGGAAAACATATTTCGAGGAATTTGTTTCCTAGATAAGCACATCATTCTACTGGATTATACGATTTATGAGATCCGGAGTATGTTCACAATAATTCCGAAATTGACTATGCTATGATTGCTCGACATAAAAATTCACCATCCGAGTCACATCGATAATTCGATTCATTTTTTTCAGGCTTTTCCGAGTGCTTCGTGCCGGACGAAACATCAAACAAATTATACGACACCCAATGGCAGTGTGATGCTATTTGCAGAGGATCAGGTGGCAAAGCAGAATTGAATTCGGAAAATCAAATATGCAAATGCACTCTGGACAAACATGTAGACGGTATGTTGGCAGTAATTTTTTTTGCATAGATGACAAAGTGCTAGGCGAGGGCGGATCCAGAATGATTTGAAGGGCAAAAAGATTCGATTTACATAAAGCGAACATTCTTATATGATTATTATAATGGAACTAGCTAACCCGACAGACGTTGTCCTGTCCAAATTAAGATTTTCTTCGAATAATTTTCCTTGAAAACTCTCGTCCGCGTAGAGTTTATTTTTTCTATGTTTTTTTTGTGTTGTTCCATCTAGGTTATGCCTTTGACTCTCCCTTCATCCCGTTTCTCCGCTATTCTGTTACCAAGTTATTCCATTTTACCATCATCTCGTTATCCCGTTATCCCATCTTTCAGTTGTCCTGTTTGCTCGTTATCCCGTTTACCCGTTTTCACGTTTTTCTGTTATCTCGTTTCACGTTACCCCGTTCTCTCATTATCCCGTTTTTCCGTTATATCGTTTTCCCTAGTCTGTTTTCCCGTTATCCCGTTATTCAACTTTTCCGTTCGTTATCCCGTTTTCACGAAAAAAATAAACCAAATCGGTCCAGCCGTTCTCAAGTTATCAGCTCACCAACACAAACAGGCATTTATTTTTATATATATTCCTGAAAACTGTTCCAGGAGAACTTTTTCTAAAAATATTTTATCTCCCTGAAAATCTTATTTGGAGTATTATAGACATTGAAAACAAAACAATTAGCCAAATCGGTCGTTTTTATAAAATAAAAAAAATGTTACCCTGACCTTCTGCTTGGTAGGCGACAGTGTAACCTCTGAGCTATTGCCTCGTTTGGTGATGAATGACTCGATAGTCTTTTTCTTCGCCATATTTCTTATCTGCCCGAAGTTTCCGATTTCCGGGAAACTTTCCTGATTTTTTTCCGTATCAACCATCCTCGGACTATTAGGAATATTTAAAAACAATGCCAAATCGTTCTAGGCGTTCTCACGTTTTGCGCATACGAAGAAGCGAGATTCATTTTCATTTTACAGTGCGGCTTTTATAGTCCCCTCCTGTTAACTTTTGAACGGTTCGACATAGAATAATATGGGACGGAAACCGTTTTGAATTTGACCACTGATACTACTTTTTGAAATGAAAGGCATTGTGGTTGCACGATAAATGGCGCGGGGGCACATCAAATTTAAAATTTCAAATAGCATGGAGGGGGGGGGGGTCACGTGGCACATCGTTAATAAGATAATTCTATTCCATTTTCAACAATAAATTCATTTTTAAATTTCGTTACCTAATACGTGTTTTACAATATGATATTCGAAATGTCAAGTATAATAAAAAACAAAACTATAATGAAGAGTTTTTTATTTATTGAGAATAAGAAGCAAAATAGTTGTCAACTAATGGAATAGGTGTTTGAAATGTCCGCCTTAATGCCTCTTGACAATAAAATATTCGATTAGAAAATTCTTGCCGAACATTAAGTAACATGTCTACAGGTATACCAGCACACGCCCGTGTTATTCATTGTTTCAGTTGCGATAATTCATTTTTAACATGAAGAGAAGGTAAGTAGTGTTATAAACATTTAAACATTAGAAGTTCTTAAACATCGGCAAAATAATCCAACTTCATAATTATATTATTCCTTTATTGACCGTATTCCGTGTTCCTCATCGCAATTGTGATTTCGTAGAATAACCATGGTTGAAAGTAAAATTGAATTACCTTTTCAACGATGCGCAGCTCGACCTCTATGCCTTTGAAATTTTCAAGTTTGTGTGCCCCCAGCGCCCTCTGTCGAGTAATTGTAATGTATCTTCTCTCAAAAAGTAAAATCGGTAATACAATTCAAAAAAAATCTGTTCATTGTTCACATCAAACCGTTCAAAAGTTATCGAGTAAGGGTTCCATTCAGATTCGACTTATATTTCATTCAAATGCATATTGTGAAAAAACGTATTGAGGAAATAAAAAAAAAAAATGGATGATTGAAAAACGAATTGAGTTATCAAGTAGCATTTCAAGTGGAAGGAACGTAGCGGCCACGATTCTGGAAAACTTTGAAGTGTTTGGCCACAACCACTGCCAACACGGTTCTATGACGCGGTGGCTACGAAAATGGGGAAACACTTTTTTGGTGGCTGCTACGTTCCGATCTACGTCCTGGATCTCAGATGGCCACATTCCAACCACGTTGTGGTCACCGGGCAAAAACGTGGATATGTAGTGGCCGACACTAGACAATGTTGAACAACTGACTGCCTTTGTGTGAATAATATGTAGCTCGATCTCTATTCAGCAACATATTTTTGTGATAAATGTCCCTCATTCTTCCATTTCGCCTGACACTCGATCAACTTTAAAAATATATAACAGATAAACATACAAACGTGTAAGTAAGTATATTGAATTTGGATTCTTCTGATCGGGATAAAATTAAAACGACTGAAATTCTTTTGTGAAATATGGGTGTTTGAATACACTTTATTTGAGGAAAACATTATGATTTTGGAAATAACTCGCCTCTGAAATTATGTACATAAATCCCTCAAACATTGTTTTATCAATGTTGGTTAGTTGAGACAAATACTTACATAACAAATTACTCCGTTTGATTCAGTGCTGATAACAAATAAATCTTTATTGAATATTTCGATCATTTCTCTAATAATGGCGACCCAGCATATTCCTGTAAATATGGCGGCTTTTGGAGAATATAATTTTGAAGTGGCAGAAAGTGTAAATGTACCACTCTAAAGCTCTTCCCATCATAAAGTGCCCAGTGGAACTAAATTATTAACTTTTCCACCACTGGAAAGTGGCACCCACGTCGCAGGCCAACGACTCACCACTTCAAAGTTATAACCCAAAAATTATAATAGGTCTTATAACCTTGAAAGGGTCGAACACGTCGGGCTATTATAACCTGCCACTTCAAAGATTCAACCTCGAAATTGCGGGAACATGCTCATTAATTGTTAAAAAAGGACATGTAGCAAAATAGTGGATTTATGCAGCTTCAATAAACAATTATCAAGTATCAAGTAACAATTAACAAGTTATGAAGATGATGGCATTCATGCACACAGAATTAACAATTAAAGTATAAATATTAGGCAGGAGCACAAGTCAGAGATCCGATCTATTTAAATGAACCTTCTTATACAAAATCAAGAAAAACGTGTCTATTGAAAACGCATAACCCGTTTTATTTTGAATGAATACCATTCACGTTTCACGTAATAGGTAAAACAAACCTTTTGTAAGCCACATTAAAATAATTTGAGAAAGTTAGGTTAGTTTTCGTCATCGGGCTGACCAATCCACGGTCACTTCAAGAATAAGGAAAATTGTCCATTGAAAACGCATAACCCATTTCATATTGAATGCATATCATTAACATTTTACGTGACAGTTGAAATAAACTTTTTGTAAAACAAAATAATTTGAGAAAAGTAAGGTTAGTTTTCGTCATCGCATAGACCAATCCACGGTCACTTCAAAATCAAGGAAAATTGTCTATTGAAAACGCATAACTCATTTCATATTGAATAAAATCATCCATGTTTCACGTAATAGGTTGAACAAACTTTTTGTAACCACAATAAAATAATTTGAGAAAACTTAGGTTAGCTTTCGTCATCGCGCGGAATGGTGAATTTTGAAGGTTATTGTAATTTGTAGTGACTTTTATTCAATGCGAACTGTGGTTATCACTTATGGATATAGCAAGAACGTAGCGCCATCACCACATATCACAATCAGTGCCTGCCACATTGAAGGTTTATGGAAGTTACCAAACGTCGCCGAAACCATCATACTCTCTTGAAAGTACTGTGACTTCTAAGCTAAGTGATATTTAGTGTACAGGATGGTTACCGCAACGGTTATTTTCCACTTTAAAGTTAGAAAACCTTTATAGTGATTAGGTGACACTAATCAGTCATAGAACTGTGGAGTGGCTACCATACAATACAATTTTAGTTATTTTTACTGTATAGTGGTAGATTTAGTGGCAATTACGTGATAACCACCAAGTCGAAGTTGCAGTATCAGTTTCCGTCACTATAATGCTGTTTATATCTTTTCAACGATGTGCCATTTTGACCCCCTATTCTATTTGAAATTTTCAAGTTGATGTGCCCCCGCGTAATCATAATGTCGGTGATATCATTCAATCCAAAATAAGTATGTGGGGATTTTCAGGGTCGAAGAATATTAATGTGACTTCAAAATTCATAAAATCCAAGATGGCCGATGATCTTTATGTTTATGGTCCGATTCAATTCAAAATTGGTATGTGGGAGTTTTTGGGGTCGGAAATTATCAATTTAGTCGAAGATTATTGATTTTAAGTTAAAATTAATGAATTGAAGATGGTAACTCCAAGGTGGCGGATGAGTTGATCATAGATGGTCTCCTCATTGTAGGACTAGATAGCTCAGAACTTAGAGGAATAAGGTCTCATAATAACGATGCTTCAACAAAAATGCATAGATTAAGGCGTACTTAAGTACTATAAAGCACAAAATAAAATAATGCTTTTTTTCAAATGCACTAAAAAGTGAGAAAATAATTGCTTTGGATGTGTGACTAGGTTATTCCGTGAGTTGTAGATTCAGATGCTTGTCTATAACTCACGGAATAATCCACATCCAACGCAATTATTTTCTACTTTTTAGTGCATTTCAATAAAGCTTGTCCTTAAAAAGGTTTTTATTAATTATTTTATTGAAAAGAAATTTGGTCGAGTGGTATTTCTGCAACAATATTGGCGGAAAAATATCAAAGTATACTCTACTCAAAATATCTATCACGATGGCCAGATTTTATATCGAGCTAGGTATCACAAACATACCTACACTTGAAAAAACGATGTTTTTCTACGTTTTTTCGAATTTTTTCTAAGGAAGTGCTTCCGAAATAGTTGGATATCATTTTTTTTTATTGGTGCCCCTTTTTACCTATTTAAAGCACGCCTCAGCGTGTTTAAATCGAACTTTAAAAAACGCGCGTTTTTTAAAGGTAACCATGACAACATCAACAAATCGAGAAACGTGAAGTCTAAATGACAAATTTTTGATTATTGATCTGACAGGAGTACCTTGTAACGTCAAATAATATATTACTCACAATTCGTTCATTTATATGTGCTCCACCATCCATTTGATGAACTTTTCATATTCTTTTTTATATATATCACTGGATTTTCGCGGTATTAACCGTGATTCTGCCTCACTATTCAAAAAATCGATATTAGAATCATTCATTTTTGAGCTCTGGTGACAACAAATATTGATCTTTGGTAACAAATTGCAAATCAATGTTTTTCTCATTTCCATGACAACGAAAGGTATACTGATTTCACATCACGAATTCAACCTTCTTGCATTATTAGTTCTTATTTCTATTTTTTGTAGTAATAATACCAGTATATATGATTTCAAAGTGCACCAATAAAAAAAAATAACGTAAAGTATTCGTGGATAACTGGTCTTAAAAACACTTGCTCTATTTCGAGCACTCCGGCTGCGCCGTCGTGCTCGAAAAATCGCGCGTGTTTTAAAGCCCTTTTTATCCACTTATACTTTAATGTACTATTTCAATTTGACAGTGACTTGGACGTCATCTGACACTGACTGAATTATTTTGATAGGTTTGGTATAAACAATGGTAAATGCCCTTTTATATTGCGATTTGATTGGTTAGATAAATGCATTTGATTAGCTGAATTCATTTCGAAGTATATAATCATCAATATAAGACTACAATAATTTACCTACGTCACATATCTAAAGAAAAAAAATACTTTCATGGAAAAATGTGTACTACGCGCCTACAAAACCTCCAAGAAATCATATTTCGTTCCAATACTTCTAAAGCAAATTGTTTCAGTTCATCATTCTGATAGGAGTGTTCAATGGTTACAAGCATTGTACAAAGAGTAATTTTTAATTGTTTTGTTGTTTTTTTTTGTTTTGTTGATTGTTTTTGATTTTGACAACAAAATCATAATCTCCGACCCCAAAAACCCGGACTATGAATCTCAAAACCCATTCCTCTAAAAACCCTAAATATCAAGGGCAAGAATATTTATTTTGTATTCGCGGCAAGCTTATGAATCTGATATTTATAGGATAACCAAGGTCAACAATTGTAGAAATATGTTTTTCCTTTTCAGTGCATTTGTATAAAAACTTGTCTTTAACAATATTTTTTTATTTATTTTCAAGTTTTTTCTCTTTAATACATTGGTATAAAAGTTTGTCTTTAATTTTTTTACATTTTCAGTTAATTCTTTCTAATCATTCATGAAATCCGTCATCACATTAAATTCTGACAAAAAATTCATAATCTTCGACCCAAAAACCCCTTCATACCAATTTTGAATAGAATCGGGGCATAATCACAAGACTAGTCATCTCAAATTCATCGATTTGGACAAAAAAATCTTAATCTCCGACCCCAAAAACTCCAACAAACCCAATTTTGAATAGAACTGGACCATAGTCGCAAAACTTATTTTGTAGTCATCTTAAATCAATGAATTTTGACAAAAAAATTATTATTTCTGAGCGAAAGAACACCCACATGCCAATTTTGAATGGAAGATCCCCATAATCACGAAAACCTTCCGCCTTTTCTTTCCTTTAACAAAGTTTTTATGATAGATTGTCACCGGAATTATGAACACCTGCCAAAGTTTAGCGGACGACTGGAAGTGGATCAAATTTAATTTGCGAAATTTCACCCGAACGTACAAATCGGGAAACAAATAATAATTATGGAGAAACAAACAAGGAAAGTTGGATAGAAGGTTGTAAAAATATCAGCGTTTCGCGAGAAAACACAAATTTCGATATATTGAATGAATTAACTGGCAAAGAGGTGCACTACTCTCAGAAGGAAGATTAGAAAAATTATTCATCGTGTGCATATTATCAGCCAGGAAAAGCTTCGTTATATTATACAGATTGAATCTCCAGACCCCGTCACTGATTGTTGATTTTTATTATTATATAATTTTATAATAACTTTCCATTATACGATTATGAACAATCTTCGAATCCGAAACATTCATTTTCTATATCTTGCTACTTCTAAAGACGTTATCGAAATCACATTGTAGTATAGTAGGCCCTGGATGGACGAAATTTACAATGGCGCTCTCTATCAGAAAACAGAGACATACAAAAACGTGTGTTTCAACAATGACAGTAGTGCATCAGAGGTAGAGGACATTGCTACGAATAGTTACTTCTTCGTATAATATTCAGAAAGTTTTCATTTAGGTGACGCTACCCTAGTGAGAGTAGTGATAAGTTAAGTGATAAACAAAATACGTAGTTTAAGTTCTGGGACATGATTATGGACATATTAGAAAAAAATTGCGAATGTGCACAGACGTTTCCAAACAAAATCAAAAGTTTCTGGATCTTTTAGAAACAGGATGTTCTTTAGATTTTTTTATATATTTGACATTATATAAAATTGAGACAAACCATTCATTTGAGAATATTGGCGACCTATGGGGAGTATCAAAAGCATATGCTAATAAAATATTTCAACGTACCTTTATTATTTTAGCTCACTCCATAAAAAAATTAATTTTCTTGGCACATCAAATTTTCTGAAAAACAAAATCTATCAATAAATTCAGAATAACGTTTACAAATGTACAATCAGTTATATAATGTTTCGGGATTGAAATACAAAATCCAAGTTCGAATGAACAGCAAGCTTTAACATGGTAAAACTATAAAAAATGTAGTACCATAAAGTATTTGATTTCGTCAACTCTAGATGGGCTTGGGACCTTGCCATATTTGGAAGATTTTTGATTTTCGAATGAACTTCCTGGAGACAGTGTTGTGATGGCTAATAGAGCATTTAAAAAAAATGTTTTTTTACATATGAAAAATTGTACATTAGTTAGACCACCTAGTGTTGCCAATGAAGGAAAAATGACACGGGATGATGTCTTGCTCACTAAGAGGATAGCCAGTGCCCGAATTCATATTGAACGGATCATAAAAAGCATCAGGGATTTTAGAATTCCAAGTCCTCATGCAAATTCGAATTACTTCAAAAACTTCACAATGTTATCATTACAGCATGCACAATAATTAATTTACAAAGGCAAATAATCAAACAGTAGTATGTTTAAACCTTATCATTATCCAAACACTTATTATTATGAGAGTCTATAAAATAAAATAAATGAAACTGAACTCTAAAAATGTATTATTTACCTATAACTTGCATACAACGATGGAAACACGCTATTCAAAACGAAAGTTCACATTCAACAACATTTTGTGTAAATTCTTATATCTAACTTTTATGATTGTAACTTGATTTGTTTCTTCAAAATCAGAATGTGCAATACAAAAAACTCTTTGTTACATTTCTGGCAAGCATTTGAAGAATAATTTTAGTCAAAAGATATTTAAGCTTTTTCATTTATGTAACGTTTGAACTTTTCCATGTAATAGGGCATTTTACTTCTACAACAGCATCTTCCCTAACAACACAAGTGCATCCTCTGTACATCCCAGGGACGTCCATAATTTGCTACTAGGACGTCCCTGGGATATCCTTTGTTGGGACACGGTACATACTAGGGACATCTACTTTCCACCGAGAAGGACATCCAAGGGATGTCCTTTTGGTACGTCCCAGGGATGTACCAAGTCCCAACAATGGGCATCAAAGGGACACCCTAGGGATGTCCCAGGGATATATGGTACACCTCCTGGATGTCCTCAATTGTCCTTTTCTTTCATTCATTTAATTTGAAAAATTTCATGAAAAATATGGAAAAAATGAAATCCAAATAAGATTCTCAACACAAAACGGGTTCAATTCAGAAATTAATTATATCATATTGTATAAAAATATGATAAAAAAACGACAAACAACTATTCCTATATTTAAATTCAAATGACAAATAAACAAAAATAGACTAGGTGAATCAGTTGAAAATTGTACACATATTAGGGTGTTGCATTTAGTGCGGGCATTGCATTATCTTTTTCTCTGTGGTTTCTCTCCTTGGTCCTCATGGAAATCTTCAACCTGTTTTTTATTGCCAATGGCTTCAGAAGATCCTGTAACAAAGATATCATTGCAGATGAAAAAATTTACTGATACAGATATCATGTTATAGCTCTTATGGGATTTACAATAATAGATAAAAATATTCAACAAGTATAGTTGCTGCACGTGTTATGTTGTGTTTCGAAGTTTCAGTTAACTTTGAATTTATGTTATCATTTGAATTTTCAACATTTTCATGGAAGTTCCCAACATAATAATTTTGAACTCGGTCTTCTCTTGATGCAGGGCTCAATTCTCCGAAGGAAGAACCATCAGACAAATTTTCAGAACTTGATCAACTTCATGAATATTTTATATGAATTTGTAGAAGGTAATCTTATAGGAAAATCATCATTTACAGCCATTAATCGACTAGTAGAAGGCTAACTACAAGCCTCTCAAGATTCTTCATTTTGTCTTCCAAGTTTTCTTGTCCTTTTATAATATTTATTCAGTGTATTTTTTCTCTCAATCCTTGAGGATACCTTCCTCCTACGATCCATGATATTGATAGGTACCTACAATAGATTCATAAATATACTATAAACATAATATTCATAATCGAATAACCATATTATTGGAACAATCAAGTCTTTGATCCAAAAAATTACATTCAATATTCCGATAATTATTGTTTAACCAACCTCGCTTAAACTCAACTTATTATTTAAATTTCTCAA